>MU155396.1:0-23777 GCA_015484465.1 Pholiota conissans
CGTCCCCCATTACAATGTATAACTCTCGATTACAAGGCGGACCGGCTCTAATGATGATTATAACCCTTATAAGGGGTCTGGGAAATTTGCGACATTTCTCAAGTAATATTCTCCCTCAGGACATGGAGTGAATTTGATACCACTCTCGTTGATGTTGGTGCTTCAGGGGCAAGACCATTTGAGTTGACACTTTTTTTCTACACTGATACACCAGCCTTGGGCTTCGTCGACATACCCTCGTTGCCGGAGAACATATTTGTAGACTGGGAGAAAAAATATCTACCGCGGAGCTCTCAACAACAAAATCTCAAAATTGCTATTCTTCATCCTTACCTTATATAGCTCCCCGTATGTATGTATGTACGTAGGTCGCTATGTGCTCGAGTACATACCAATGTAAACTCAAAGCACAATGGCGCATATCATAAACTTGGCCAGTTATGAAATAATTTAAGCGTTCGTAAGTGGGACGGGACCGAGAATCACGCAGCGAAGGAAGCTACTTGATAAAAAAAAAAAAGTATCAATATCTGTATCAGAACAGAATGGGGTCGAAAAGCTCACTGCTGCGACACGAGATCTGATAACGTACGCTATGGGCACTATCCTCCACCCTCGACCCGTCTTGTCTTCTTTCCCACGCCATAACAGCCTAAAACATCCTCCAACAAGGCGGCTGCGGCGGTGTCGGTTCAAGACGCTTATTGAAGATATGCAGAACGCCGTCGATGATAGTGTCAAGAATAGAGCACGAATGAACACGGCGGACGGGTTGAGGGACGAAGAAAAAGACGGGTAGGGCGCTTTGAGCAGACACAAGATCTGAGGAAAAAGAGAGAAAAAGAAATAGGATGAGAGGACGTGTTAACGAAAGCGACATACGACGAACCTAACATACGACATGCCTGCATAAACACAGGACAAGCGAGCGTACAAGGGGCGGACGACTTGGGACACCTAACAATGATGCTGCGGATGAAGAAGTCGAATCAAGGCGTTGACCATCTGGAACGAGGCAGGAGGCAGACAAACGATTTGATGGGCTCGAAGGTCGTCGGAATCAGTCACCCCCAGTGGTAGCGAGCACGGAGGACGGGATTGAGACTCTATACCGACAGCCGAGAAATGCAGGGCTCGTGTTCAGATGAAGTGGGTCGGGATGTGCTCGAGGAACACGCCATTGTTCAACCAGTCAAATTCAGGCGCTATGGGCTGGGGGGTCCACTATCAGCGAGCTCATTAGATAGTAAGCGACTGACTTACCTGGGAGCCTAAATCCTTACGATACGTGGAGCTTTAGAGCACTCTTATTCCACCTTATGTGTCACTTGAGCTGAGTATGAGCGTAGGGAAGGTTAGGACTTGTTGCGCCAGCGCATCACCGCGGAGTTTGCGCGCGCACGTTCCTGTTTGTTCTCACGCGGACCACGTATATTAATAGTACGCGCCCAGCGGGCGCTTACCCTTCCCGATCTCCTTCATTCGTATTTATATAGCCCATTCTTTGGTGTTCCTTCACTCGCCCAAAAATTCGTCAAATTTTTATTTCTTTCTACAAAAATGACTAGAAATTTTAGTATAAAAAACCTGTATCTACATTGTAGTTAGGCAGTGAATTGGATTCCCAGTTCACGGTCTCACCCCTCACTTCGCTTCTTTCGTTCTCATGCAATCCTTCGTAGCGTAACTCACCTTGCGTACTCACGACCACACGCTCACGTTACGACGCCCACCGTATCACCGCTGTCAACTCTTGGACAACAAACTTGGAGCGACGTGGACGGAGTCTCATTCCCACTCATCCCCCCTCAGCACCTTATCCGAGTCTAGCCAACTTCGGATCTCTTCACAAAATACATGCCCAGACTGAGTCAAGCAAGGTGTAGTAATTGTGGAGGTTCCAAGACTGCGACATTGCTCCTGGTCTACTTTCTTTGATCAGCATCGAAGCGCAGATCAATGCGTGTTGGGCGGACGTTTATGAAATGACGTCGCAATTGGTATCTGGGGAGGTTCAATCCCGTTCAGGGAGTTGCACAAAATGAGCTGAATAACAATTACATGATGCAGAACGAACTACCCAATATATGTTCGGGGTTATAGCGCTGCTTTTTAAGTCAAGAACTTTGTTTGAGAAGCGGCACAGTTTCTGGGACAGTAAATTGATCTGCCAGTACCGAATTAAGACTTGACCACCGCCAGAGTTGTATGTTGTCCATTCATCCCTGGGCACTGTTCTTCTTTGGTTACTGTCCAATTACTGACTGAATCCCACATTCTCGAACGAAGAATTGATGGACGCTGTGAAGGGCCATTCTTAGACAGGGCCGTGCGAACAAGCAGGAGGCGATGCGCAGTCCCATTATCTGTTCATTCCCATCGACAACGACTCTTATCTGCACACCAGCCTTATCCTCACCTTTATGTCGAACGATTACTTATCGTCTTTACCAGAGGAGATGCTTGACGAGATATCCACATTCTTCGGGGAAGACGACAACGAGCCACACCAGAGCTATCGTTCCCTAGCTCAGACTTGCAAATCCTTTCGCGTACATTTCCAACGCCGCCTCTTCTCAAATGTGGATCTCGCCGCTGAGAATTGTGTTCGAACACTTGCGGAGTTCATACAGGTTAATCCCATTTTGGCATCTTACATCCAGACAATTGGCCTTAAGGGGGACAATATGTGCATGGGTCTATTCCAATATCCTCCACTGCTCGCCATAATACGCGCAGCTGCCAGCAGTTCCGGCACTCTACCCAGTGTCCATTTGTACATAGGAGCTCTCTGGAGTTATGCTAACGAGCTGGGAAATGACATCCCTCTCAATACACTCACCCATATCTTGAATGCACCTCAGAACATCCTGGATGCCATCACTCATCTCCGAGTTACAGATAGTATGGAGGCGGCGATACCAGCTGGTCTTTTCAGACTCCTTTCTAACCTCCGCGTAGTATCGGGTTATTTTGTAGTATCTTCCATTGACGACAAGTCATCCAGTAATCGTTCGGCGGAGGACCACACACCCGAGTTTTTTCGTCCTAAGCTCGATGAGCTCTCGTTGGGCGGTAGTAATCCTGCTACCATCACAATGCTCTGTGAACAGATTCTCGACTTGAGTGCGGTGAAAGAACTCGAGGTGTTCTATACACAGGTGGGAAGCACTAGCAAGTCGTACCTCAATACAAAATATTTCCTTGCCCAGAGGCTCCTTAATCATGCGCAATCAGTGCAAAAGTTACATTTGGACATAGGAGGTAAGCATGTACATATGCATGTCTCTTGTTCATACGATGATCATGACATTAACATCTCGCTTTGAACTTTGGTATAGTAATGATTGGCCCATTTTACGACCTCAGCCGGCTTCAGCACCTTCGCGAATGCACCCTCTATTTAGATGTGAAATCCCGTAAAAATCCAGTACCACATCTCAGTCAACTTCTACGCACACTCCCTCCTCTTCCAGAACATGACCTCGAATATCTGGATCTAACACTCAGTTTCATCAGCATCCCTCCTAATGCAAAAGACATCACCATTTCTCAAGTATTATTGTCCCCCGGTACATGGAAAGAATTTGATGCCGCCCTCGTCGACATTGCTTCAGGGACGAGACCATTCAAGTTGACACTTTTTTTCTGCATTTGCATACCAACCTTAAATTTCGCTGCACCATCGTTGAAGAGGCTATTTGTCGACTGGGAGAGAAATTATCTACCAAGGAGCTCGGAACAACAAAATCTCGACATTGTCATTCTTCATTCTTACCTTTTTTAGCTCTCCGTGCAGGGAATTACTGCCCTATCGACTACGCTACCCTCCCATGTCCAATCCACAAACTTTGATCATGCCAATGCGTATATCCCAAAAAAAAAAAATCATATTCGAAATTCAACATCCTCCTCTGCTCTCCTTCATTCATATCCTTTCCATTCCATTCTTTGAGTCTTGTCATTCGCTTCTGCTTTTCTGTAAGAATATCGTGATTTCTTAGTATACGCAGAAAGCCTAGTTTTTGTATTTGGGACGTAGCAAAGGAATCTTCAAAACGAAGAGCATCGACACCTGTAATCAAAACAGAATGGGTCCGAAAAACTCACTATTGACGTCCGGGGTCAGAAATCCGAGAACGCGTACCATTTCACCCGAGATCGCCATTATCCACCTTCAGTTCGACTCGTATCTCCATCTCCACGCTATGGCGCCCAGTACCATCCTGCAACGCCCACAACGGCTCCTGGTACTCGAATAATGACATGGTGTCGGCATCGGCGTGGTCAGACCTGTGTGTAATGTAGAAGAGGGCCCATCCTGTCGACAACGGGAGACTAATGCACAGTGAGTGAGTTGAGGAGCAAAAACAACAACGGGGTAAAGAGGGCGCGCTGAAAGAACGGTGGGCTGGCAGTGCAGAAGTCGAAACAAGGAGTTGAGCCTCTGAGACGAGGCGGGGCGAGACGAGTTTCTGAAGTACTTGAAGGGATCGGAGTTACGCCCGGCGGTAGCGACTGAGGAGATGGAAACTGATAGTAATTTGATACTCTATGAACCAACAGGGACGACTGCAGAGAAATGAGAGGCTTTGCTCTAGAGGAGTAGGCTGGGATGACTTCGATGACCTCTAAGAACGCGTTGTTAACCACAGCCGACAGACCAGGCGCGGGGAGCTGGAGGTCAAAATATGAGCACTATCAACGAGCTCATCAGATAAGCGAATGGGACGCAAAGCTCACTGACTGACCTGGGATCCGAAATCATATATCGGCGAAGCGTCAGAGAACTCTTATTCCATCAAGCGTGCCCTTGAGCTGAGTACGAGAGTATGGTCATTGAGCGCATGTTGGAAGTTCGAGGCTAACAACGCGCCCACCGCCAGCGCATCACCGGCGGAACAACCGCGCCGCACCTCCCCGGTTGTTTGCACGAGGCAGTCCAGCTTCGGTCGCTCGTTGATCTTCTCCTTCAGAAATCCATTCTTAGACAGGGCCGTGCGAATGAGGAGGCAATGCGGAGTTCCATTATCTGTTCATTCCCATCCACAACGACTCTTTTTTGCACACCTACCATATCCTCACCGCGATGTCGAACGATTACTTATCATCTCTACCAGAAGAGATGCTTGAAGAGATATCCGAATTCTTCGATCAATATTATACATACTCGAGTTATAGTGCCCTAGCTCAGAGTTGCAAATCCCTTCGCCCATATTTCCAACGCCGCCTCTTCTCAAATGTGGAACTCGCAGCTGAGATTCGTATTCGCACATTTGCGGAGCTCGTACAGGTTAATCCCATTTTGGCATCTTACATCCAGACAATCGACCTTGAGGTGGACAACATGTGCATGGGTCTGTTCCAATATCCTCCAATGCTCGCTATAATGCACGCAGTTTCCAGCAGTTCCGGCACTCTGCCCGAGATCCAATTGGATATAGGAGCTCTCTTGAGTTATGCTAATGAGCTCGGCGATGACATCCCTTCAAATACACTCACTCATATCTTGAACGCTCCCCAGAACATCCTGGATGCCATCACTTATCTCCGAGTTACATATAGTATGGAGAAGGCGATTCCATTTAGTCTTTTCAGACTCCTTTCCAACCTCCGAATAGTATCTGGTTATTTTCTAGTATATCCCATCAGCGACACGTCATCCAATAATCGTTCCGCAGAGGACCTCACACCCGAGTTTTTTCGTCCTAAGCTCGATGAACTCTCGTTGGATGGTAGTGACCCTGCCACCATCACAATGCTCTGTGAACAGATTCTGGACTTGAGTGTGGTAAAAGAACTCAGGCTGTTCTATACGCAGCTGAACAGAACTAGCGAAGCATTCCTCAATAATGCAAAATATTTCCTTGCTCAGAGGGTCCTTCATTGTGCGCAATCAGTGCAAAAGTTAACTATGGACATAGGAGGTATGTACATATGCATATCTTTCATTTATACAATGATCATGACATTTACATCTCGCTCTAAAATTTGGTACATTTAGTAATGGTTGGACCATTTTACGACCTCAGCCGGCTTCAACGCCTCCGTGAATGCACACTCGATATAGCTGTGGAAGCTGATAACGATCCAGTACCACATCTCACTCAACTTCTACGCACACTCCCTCCTCTTCCTGAACATGACCTCAAACATTTGTATATAACACTCAAATTCACCAAAATCCCACCTGATACAAAGTACATCACCATTTCTCAAGTATTGTTTTCCCTCAGCACGTGGAGCAAATTTGATGCCGCTCTCGACGATGTTGGTGCTTCGGGGACGAGACCATTTGAGTTGACACTTTGGTTCTTCACTGATGCACCAACCTTTGGTTTTGTCGACATACCATCGTGGCTGAAGGACATTTTTGTAGACTGGGAAAGAAAGTATCTACCAAGGAGCTCACAACAACAAAATCTTAAAATCAACATCCTTCATCCTTACGATTATTAGCTTCCAGTAATTTCATATCGTTGTTCCATCTTTTCAGGAAATCGCCTCCCTATATACCAAACCACCCCACATCCAAACTACCCATAAAATTTGATCCTGTCAATGCGTATACATCAAAAAAGGTTTATATTCGAAATTCAACATCTTCCTCCTCATTCACCTTTGTTCGTATCCATTCCATTCTATTCTTACGTCTTTGGTCATTCAGTTCATCTTCCTTTCCTGTAAGAATATCCTGAACCCATACGCATGGTATATGCAAAACATCTTGTAATTCGTATTTGGGACGTAGACAGTAGACAGGGCCGGAATTATGACCCCACTTGGCCGATGACAGTTCGATGCCCTAGTTCCCGAGGCTGGTGATGGAAAAATTGCGTCGATACCGAGAACATTTGAGCTGCTGCTGCGGCGGCGGCGACGAGACAGAGAATATCCAAATGCAAAAAAAAAATGGGGACAACATAGACGACTCTCCCAGCAAGCGAAGATAGTTTTGACGGGCCCAAGCGAAATCCAAAGTGCACGCACAACGCCCAACTCAACGATTAGTGATGAATAGAAAATCCAAGGATGATCGATAGGCAAGCTCGCGTTAGATAGCGTCCATAGCGCAGACCACCACACACGCACGTCCAAGCCTCTGATTCTGAGACGAACGCAAACTTCCACAGGGTCGAGTCGAATCGAGTCAAGTCGTTAACCGGACGATCGCGGTTTATGTATACGCCTCGTATGACACTCAGGAGGGTCTGACCTTGACATAAGAATCATGCGATGGAAGAGAAGGCAGGGAGAGACCGAAAACCGCGCACTGAAATGAATAAATCAAGATGATAAATAATACGAAAGGATGGTAGAATATGATGTACCATCTAGGATTTTTGAACACGCCTTCGTAATTTGAAGCAGGGCAATTGAGAGGTTTTTGAGCATTGTCGTCTGTTTTACTAACAATTAAAAAAAAACCGAAAATACGGTATCCCGTTGGCCGATGGTTTTCGTTTAGCTGTTCGCATTGACGCCGAAATTAGACACCGGGGAGGGGATCATAAAGATATCGGGGAAAAAGGGAAAACAAAAAAATCAAGCGAAGAAACGTACCTAGAATGATAAGAACAGCTCCTCACTGTATGAACATACATGTACGCACCAACACTGTCCAACGGATGCGTTGGAACTTCTGCTTCTGATTTCCTGTATGCAGTATGAGTGCAATGAACAAATCGATGAGCTAAGGGGAACCATACCGCACCACACCGCACAAGAGCGACTTCCTCATCCGAAGCACAGGTCGTATCAAGAGATACTCGTCAACGAACTCTTCCACATATAAAAACGTGGAGTACTTACGGATGTATGCGTCTATTAAGCAAAAATAAAAGCTGCAAGACTCTGTGCGAGGTTGGTTAGAACAGACAACGTATCGCAGCAGGCTAGGAAGGCGAACTCGAAACGAACGCGTAAAATCCGACTTGTATATTTCTCTTCGAACGACAACGGCGGATGATGTGGAATGGGAGATGATCATCGCCATGAATACTATTGCGTATATGATATGATACGTATATGCAATAGATCTTGAACTTATCAATACGACTATGTCCCCGCAAACGAGAAGAATTGATATATGGATCAGAACAAAACGGGTCCAAAAACTCACCGCTGAGGTCTCAGATTGCTCATTAATCTCACCATAGTCCACCCTCGATTCAACTCGCTTCTCCACCGCCACGCTGCGAGGTCGTATCAGCCTGCAACGTCCACAACGGCTCCTGGTACCCGAATAATGGACGCAAGCATGGACAACCTCGTGAATAAGGCCTATCCCGTTGGAAATAGGAGACTGATGTACAGTGAGTGGGTTGAGGAGCAATTACAACCACGGAGTAAAGAAAGCGTACTGAAAGAAGTGAAATGGAATGAGTGACGTGTCAACCCGGACTCACAAATAACATACCTCCACAAAGAAACAGAACGAAAGAGGTGTCGGACAGGGAAGTGTGGCATGCTCGCAAAGAATTATAGATGGTGAGACGACGGACCAAAGCGAGATGGGATACATAACGATGGTGGGCTGGGGGTGCAGAAGTCGGAACAAGGAATCAAGCTTCTGGGATGAGGCGGGGCGAGGCGGGTTTGAAGTACTTGAATGGAACGAAGTTACTCTCAGCCGTAGCGAGTGAGGAAAAAGAGGACGCAGTGAGAGATAGACCCTCTAAGGACCAACAGGGATGACCGCCGAGGAACGAGGAGTGGGTTGGGAATCTTGGGATGACTTCAATTACCTCCAGGAGCGCGTCATTGGCCAATACAGATCAGGCGGGGTGAGTTGGTGGTCGACATATGAACACTATCAACGAGCTCGTCAGATAAGCGAGGGGACGCAAAGCTGACTGACTGACCTAGGATTCCAAATCATCTATCCGCAAAGCGTCAGAGCACTTTGATTCCATCTAGCATGCCCCTTGAGCTGAGTATGAGAGTATGGAGATTGAGCGCATGTTGGACGTTCGAGCACAACATTGATCAACGCGCCCACCGCCGGCGCATCACCGGCGGAACTAAGTACCGCGCCGCACCTCCCGATTGTTCGCACGAGGCAGTCCAGCTTCGGTCGCTCGTTGCTCTTCTCCTTCCCTCCTTCATGCTATCTGAGTCTGTCACCATTCCCATCAGGACATTACCAGATCTTTTTATGCTCCTCCCAATACGACGTCCTTTGTATCGGGGTTCGGTGCTGTTGGGATAATGTCGAGAAAAGTTATTGAACGGCGATGACAATCGATTATCATCAGGGCAAATGAAGTACGTTTTTCATTCATATCTCCTCTATTCCATTCGTTTTTCTCTCATTCTTCGATGCAAACGCAATGACCGGGGCCGGTGTTGGTATTGAGAGGAACTCTTTGTTCTTCACATTGCGAAGCGTCCTGTGCACATCACAAGAGTCTTCCAAGCAAGAACTACGTAGTAGACTTGATGAGCCAATTCAATGCCAACACCCACAGCGGCATTGCGCTACATACCTCATTACTCCATTCCACCCCTACTCTCTACTCCCACACACATCCCATATCACTATTCTTTCCGCTTTTCCCATACCTCCTACGTCGACCCCAACAGAGAGACTTCTTCCGCGCGAACCAAAATCCGACATACATCCCTCATCACGTGTAGTGATATAAAATATATGTCCATATGCATGATAGGGTTGTGAAAGAGCGATTCGGAAGGCTCTCTCTTATCGATGCGCACTCGAAAGGCGAACCGAATGATATCTTCTGAACCGTACTCGCCCCGTAGATTTCTCTCGTGATTATTCTATTACTTCTATCCTCTCTTTATACATTTCGGACCGTCCCCCACTTATGAATTAAGCCTGGAATGCTCGTCACGCTAAAGAGAACGCTAAAGAAGCAAGAAAAACACGAGGCAAAATGTGACGAAGATGACAGGATAACGAAAATGTATAAATACGACCTCGTGTAGCGGAAACGCTTCCCGTCCTTCTAATCTCCACCCATACTTACATAGGTCATCATCAAGATACGCAAAGTAACTATTCAGTACATCGAGACATCATCCTCACTTTTCAGAAGACCGCGATGTCCTCAATAGCGCTGGATGTTGTCGAGGAGATCATTACTGCCCTTTACACGATGAATTCATGGATCCCCGATTATCCCACCATTAGGGCATATTCTCTCGTCTGTCGTGACTTTTTGCCAATATGTCAGTACCTTTTCTCCTCGATTTACCTTGATTCTGGAAGGACTCAATGGATACGGGACCAGTAAGCGACCCGAAAACACCTGCAATCAGTGCTGTCTATACCCCCTGTACTAGGCAGCCACATTCGCGATCTCACGTACCACACCACATCTGAGGCTCAAGACTTTCCAGATCCAACCGTCTTCCACACTTTTCATAACATCCCCCACCTACTTTCACTCAGTATTCATGTCTCGGTGGTAGACAACGAGGACACGCATAAGGATGTCTGGAACACCAGAATTCGACCTGTTTTCCTCCGGTTACTGCAGCTACCGACTCTAACATCCCTTGGGTTAGGCAGAATTTACGATTTAAGTTTAGCGGATATTGGTGCATATATCTCTTTGAAAACCATGACCATCGCCAACGTTTCCTTTTCCCTCCCATTGTGCATTTGCGACCACATAAGCTCGTGTTCGACCACGCAATTAACCCTAGACAACTTAAGTACCTAATCGAAGCTAAATGCGCTGATGGGAAGCATCTATTAAATTGTTCCTACCTTTCGAACTTGTCTATCATGAGCTTGATGCCCAAGGATACGCCAGACATTCGACTGTCGTTGGAAATGAGTCATCACCTCGTCGAGCTATACTTCGGAATGGGTACGTACGTCTGAATCTCTTAAAAATAAAACTCTGACCAAATCTTTTCTTACGTAGAGATCAGAACAGACTTTAGCGCATTCAATCTCCAGAATATTCCTGCTGTTCAGCAAACACGCACGCTCAAACAGCTCAATTTCAAGCTCATCATATTTCGCTCACCGTTCGTTAACTCAATGGACACATTTGTCAGTGGGCTGGAAAAACTTGCTCACAAAAATGCTATTGAGAGCATCGTGATTGGCACGTTAATTGGCTCGCGCATGGACTGCACCTCCAGAGGGCACTGGAAGCGACTCGATGATATGTTGGGTCACTCGGGATGATCCAGTTTGCGAAGTGTGTCGCTGATGTTTGGAATAGACCAAGGAAACGAGGAGTTAGTAAAAGCATTTGCGAAAGTAGCCCAGACGCAATTTCCGCTGCTTTCCTCCGGCAAGTCTGTCAAGTTCAAATTTTTCATTGGATTTTCATGACTTCACTATCGATGTACTCTACATTTATTGGAATCACATATTGCGATCATCCAGATCGATTTCTATTGGATTATTTTATATTGAAGAGAACCTACTATCTTTGGAGGAATTTCTTTTCTCCTCGTGTATCCATGGAAAGGACGCATGAGCGCTTGAGCATTGAATGTCATTTTTAACCCGAAGAGCATGGACAACGCACAAAGGCGCAAACGCCGTCGCTCGGTACCGCTCTCAATTTATTGTCTCATACGTAGGCGATAGTGGCGCCCGCGTTGCGGGACAACTGAACGAGTCAGCCAGCGTGATATTATGACACTCATCGATGCTCTTTAAGTCTTCGGCGGAATCAGAGTCATATCGGCTTAGTGGCGTTATAGCTTCAAAAAATTCTCATGCTTAGGCTAAAATTCTTACTGAGCTAAGCTATTTGTAGTAATCGCGGAGGTTCCAAGTCCGCGACTTTGCCCCGAACCTGCTTTCTTTGATCAGCATCGAGAACATTTGGAAGTTTCCAAACGAAGACAATGCCCTTAATGGACAATGCCTGCCGCATATACATCAATATCTCCCAGTGGCCCAGCGTACCAAAAACCTGGCTGAGTTCTGTCCTACGCGTCATGCATTTATGTAGCGAACTCTTTCTCGCCCAATACAGCGGTATCTACGCATCACCGCGAGACAAGGCAGGAAACCGCCCACGCCCGCACGAAGCCACAAATTGGGATATGTACACACCACCATGAGAAACCGTCACATACACCTATACATGGATATCACCGCTCAAGAGCTTCAAAACATATCTAGGGCCACATAAGCACGACGCCTCCGTACCCGATGCCGAAAGACATAATTAAATTCCCATGAATATATCATCTCGATTTTCTTCCCACTCCTAGTGTGGGTACCTACCCATAGATTATCAATTCAACAAATCTACGCGACGCTATGAGTAAATGAAAATCAGGCAACGGAATACATAACACCTGCTCACCTTCTGCACCCGATGATGCGTGCCTCAAAATCCAATTATACGTATATACAGCAAGAGTCAATGTACAACCCATACATGGCTTCCATTCGACATACGTGTGAACCCTCAACACAAAGTCGTCAAGGCGGCCGGGCCCTCTGCGGGGACATATCGGACATGTTGCGGGAGAGATCATATGTCAGAATCTGGGGACAATAAATAACACGTATTATTCATAGGTCGTATGTATTGTGGGTGTTACTAAACAGGATAGAGTACGGGGGGTGTCAGAAGCTGTTACCAAGACACAAAAAATGTCAACAGAGCGGTGATATGATGGGAGAACAAGAAAGCGATGATGTGTGGGCGTACGTGGTGTGATGGATACGGGCGAAAAGAGGAAAGTAAAACAATATATGCGATGATAATGGATCATGAACCAACCGCGCCAACGACAACGAGACGCTACGGAAGGAGATGGGAAGGAAAGATACGGTGTCGATGACGTTGATTGAGGAACAGATCGGGACGTCGTGGAGTGATGTGTAGGAAGGAATAACGACAGAGAAGGTCGAGGAAGGAAGGCGAGCGATCAGAGCAGGGACGTGTGATGTGGTCAGGCTGCGATAGGAGGCGGATATGAATGGGAGAGTTGCCTTGTTGGGAAGAAACGATGCAAAAAGAATCGTAGGATGGGAATAATCGTGAGCGGACAGGGAGAAAGGTTAAACTGGAGACGAACAGCGGCGTAGCGTACGGAAGGGTAAAGATACGGGTGGGTAGGAATCTGGAAGGGAAGCGTCACAAAATAATACATAAACTACGTAACATAACATAACAGTGGAAAAAAACGGAGATTGATATAGTCCAAGAAACATAACATGCGCTGAAAACGGAAAAACGTGGAGCATAATTGAATGAACGAGTGAAAATAATGTAAAAACAGAACAGAACAGCAGACGGTAACAATCTTCGGTCAGATATCCGAAGATAAATCGGATGAGAGCAGTGGCAAAGCAAGAAAGAAAGCATGCAAATAACATATCGGGAGAACATTCCAAGAAAAGTTAGAAAAACCAAACATTCACTCGGTGACACCGGCGAAGAGAGCACGCAATACACGAGTATTTAGAAAACACATTCCGTGGTCGGAGGCGAACAAGCGTCCACACCGAGTAGCGGCGGAAATGAGACGGGGAAGTTAGAAAGACATAAACGCGCGGAGGGTGGCGTCGTCGAATGATGAAGAAAACATACGGTGGGAACGGTGAAAGGGGGAAGACGGATAAGAGTGTCGTAACCTGTCGAAAATGGCCGCCGTGACGATCAGCGTGGAACCGCCTTTTGACAGAACTTGCAAGAGGGTCCCCTTGAGAAGGTGAGGAAGGCCCGAAGAGGAGTGCCTTGAGCACGTAACGATAAGGATGATTCGAGAAGGTGGTGTCCTTGAACACGTCAGACAAGCTTCGTGTTTCCAGATGATGAATTATCGTTCCAAGACGAGCGAAGTACAGGTCGCATGATCACTCGACGAGGCGCACAACGTCCCCCTCGAAGACCACGCGTCCTCGCTCTGCGAGCGCAGCAACGGCACGCGCGACCTCAGTCGTATCGAAATCTTCATGCTTGTCCGCAGGCATCGCCGCGTTGAGGTAGGTCAGCAGCGCTGAGATCGAGAGCTCGTCAGTCGACTCGTAAGTCGTGCTGAAGAGGTGCGTGAGCGAGGTTTGGACGAAGTGTTTTCTATAGACAAGTAATATCAGTAAATCAAATAGTATAGAGAACGAATAGAACACAAACGCACCTCCCAGCAGGAGAATCCAAGTCAGCCAAGCCCACAGGATGTGGACGTCGAGGAATTCCACGATTCATCTGCGCCTGCCCATTCTCCACCTCCTGCACCCACTTCGCCTCCGCTTCCTCGGCGTCGACATCTCCATCAGCGTCAGGCTCGCCTTCCGCGTCGAGATCTTCACCTGCACCATTCAATGATGTACGACGAGCGATGCCCGTCGGACCCATTGGAGGCACTACACGACGCGAGGGCGAGGATGGGTGGTATACTGCCTGAGAGGAGACATCGTGCCCCATCCGTCTGTGGAGATGGTGTCCCGAAGCGCGCGCCATCTGCTGCCTACTGTAGTCAGGGCGGCGACCAGGCTGGCGTCCGTCGTTCTGAGAAAAGAATTTCGTATGGCCGTTGTTTGCAGAGGCATGCGCTCGGTGAGAGGTTGTTGGGTGCGTGGACTTGTGCGCATTACTGGGATGGATAGTCGGCCCTTCGTCTTCTTCGGATTCGACACCAGCGCCTTCATCGTGAGCTCCATCGCCCACTCGACGCTGCTTCATGTCTTCTCTCACGTCGTCCTGGTCATCATCGCTTCCAGACGCCGAAGCGTTCGGATAATCAAGCTCGCCATCGCTCATGGGCGCGTCTTCGTCTCCATGATGAGCGCCTCGATGAGGACCAGGCATGCTATGAGCTGAACCCTGATGAGCACGCTGCTGTTGTTGATGGTGTGGATGCGTCGAGGAATATCCACGACCCAGGCTAGAGTGCGACGACGAGTGCGATGGATGGGTAGAGTGGGATGACTGCGAATGATGAACGAAACGGCGGTGCGGGTTCGAATTCGAGGGGTGTTGCTGGGAAGAAGATGCGGCCTTCATACTAGCGATCTCGGCTGCTTTGGCGTTTCGTCGTTCACTATAAAACAATTTGATACGATATAGTATGCAAGAAAAAGATAAGCTCACCTCCTTCTCAGACACTTTCCTCGGTGTTGGACCCACGGGTATGCACAGTAACTCGAATCCTGTCGCAGCTGAACCCACTTCTCACACAAGCTACAGAATACCCTATTCGGCTCAACGCGTCCAATGAGACGGTCCGCTCGCAGGGTCGCAGCACGCTGCTCTGCGTTTCGCCGACGAGATTCGTGAGCAGGAGCGTAAGTGAGAGGCGTAAGCAAGTAAGGCGAGGGCGGCGACGTGCGCTGGGGTGCGGCTGCAGGAGCAGTGGTAGTTGTCAAAGAAGGTGGTTGCGTGGACGAAGACGGCGTCTGAGCAGGAGGTGGACGTTGGACAGGAGATTCTGAGTGTGGAGAAGGCTTGATGTCGTCCTCTGCTGCGTCGACGTCGATAACGGAGCTCCTGCGCTCTGGCAGATTGCTCGATCCGCCGCCAGTCATACTCATGGGCCTCCCACACGAGGCACGATGCGAGATCCATCGCTGAACAGCACCGAGGTGATCATCAGGTGGGAGAGAGAGCCAGTGATCACAGAGGTTACACAGCAGGCGCTCTGGGTCGAATTTTCGTACGTCTGGATCCTTGGCGAAGAGGCTGTTGCGTTCTGAGAGGGCATAGGGGTTTTTGGTGTTGCTATAATAAAAATTAGAGAGGGAAATAATATGGAAATTAAGAGCGAAAAACATACATCTTCTTGGCCAAACAACTCTTCCTATGCGCATCCCACGGAATTGAACAATATGTACTGTTCGGACGCAGCCTAATCCACTTGTCGCAGCTCGCACAAAGGACGCGATACGCTTCGAACTTCCCCACATACGGGTCGGCGCGCAGGTACTCGATGCGCTCCTCCTCCGTGCGCTTGGCTCGGCGCCGTTTTGGTGCATGGGCTCCTCCGGTGGACGCGGTCGACGACGAGGGGTGGAGCGATGACAAGATCTGCGTGGAGAGCTGCTCGGTGCTAGTAGAGTTGGACGGCCCAGCGAAGGAAACTGGGGGCGCTGGTGGTCGCTGCGGTGCCGCAGGGCTTGATGGAACCGTAAATGCGAGGAAAACAACCACAAAAAACGTGGGCGCTTACCACGTCGTCCTATGCGCCTCCCACTGCTTCAGTGTAAAGCCACCCGACTCGTCATCGCGGAAGGAGACGCCCATCCCACAGGCCTCGCAGATCACACGGCCCGCCTCGTACTCATCTGGGCGCGCATGGCCCGCAGAGACGTTCGTCGTCGTCGTCGTTGAGCTCGTACTGGCGGCCGAAATTGAAGTCGGAGGCTCGTCGGCGGTCTTAGGTTCGACCTTAATTGAAGGTGGGTCAGGGTCGGTGTCGGAGTCGGAGTCAGGCCCCTTCCGCTTCAGCTGGTTTCTATGGTGGGGACGTAAGTGGGAGAACATGGTCAAAGACGGAGACGACGGACATAGACGACGACCTGGACGACATGAGGATATGAGAAGATGGGAGGAAGGAAGGAAAGGAATGTTGGGGGCAAGAGAGGTATAGTCTTCTTATTCGGTACAGTATGTAACAAGAAAATGCTTATATGTCATTTCTCATACCTTTTTTTTCTGAATATTCTATTCGCACTCCGCTATTCGTGTCTTCTGTGCCGTAAACTCACATAAAACTCGCAATCTTCGTCAAATGAAATTTCTCCTTCGCTATATCCTCCTAAGATCTCGGTTTACGCCCCAATTTCCTCGGGCGAATCGAGATTCCAATTGTTCAGTACACGTAAGTGGGTGGCGCTTCTTGAGATAGGGGATGTCTATGTCGTCGGGAGCGCATTTCCTTTTAAAGTTATTTAATATTCGTACCACATGCGGATATCCTGCTAAAATTCGTATAATCATCCTCCCGCGCATCGACTAGCCTCATATTTTATTTATCTATATACTTCTGCGCACTGTATCTCCATACGTGTCCCCTGGACACGCCAGCGCTCAGAACTCATAGCGTCTGATCACTACTTCAATATTAATTCCAAATGGTTACTGATCAACAACTCTCGTTCCTTGTCTCTATGAACCAAGCAGTCACAAGTCAATAGACGAAGGAATATAGCGACATGCATCTCCGATACATAAAATATGCCAGCTTCTTCAATCCAAGCGCCTGTTCGCCTCATTCTCGCTGTGCCACCACACGCTCCCGCCGCCCGCGTTCCGAGGAGATGAAAAACGGGTCATACGTGTCGCACATGCATATGACTGTTCCAGAACTACATTCTGAAGTACGTCCACCGAAGCACAGAATGGAATAAAAGAAAGAAAGGAAAACGTTAAGCCTAACTTCAACGTCCATGTTTTGTTGAGAGGCAATGTATAACCCTATTTGAGAGACCGCACGTATGGCGGATCAGGTCACACGAACGCTATGTACATTGCATGCGTCTCGTTATGTCCCTTCTTGTTCAGATCTAATCAATATCTGTGATAGTGCAGTACCCGTCCACTGATCTAATCCGTGTGTCTGTCCTACCCGGCGAACAGAGTGACTAGATAGGCGCCTCGCGGGACGCCACCCCCAGGCTAGTATCTTCGATCTATCTTTGCTGCTACAGGAAAGTCAAACAAAACGGCGTATGATAAAGGAGTGTTCAGGCTAGCTGAACGTCCAACAACACCACCTCACTTCGTTCACACGCCGGATTCGTCACGCATCTTAATGAAATCTTACGTCACCTTCCCGACTTACGTGATGTTTATGCTAAGTATAAACGCAGAAGTTCACACCGTTCCCACCCACCGTTCCGTTCTCCGGGGCGTTGGCGCGGCATTTCTTACTCCATCCTCCGTGGTCTAATTCCGATTTTAGTTCCAAAACCTTATCGAATGGAGGAAAGTCTAACTCTGTCTTTATACATATGCACGGGAGTAGATGTTCTC
The DNA here is from genome assembly GCA_015484465.1 of Pholiota conissans. Taxonomy (NCBI): domain Eukaryota; kingdom Fungi; phylum Basidiomycota; class Agaricomycetes; order Agaricales; family Strophariaceae; genus Pholiota; species Pholiota conissans. The sequence goes on from MU155396.1 coordinate 17,925, forward strand.
CTAGATTAAAATACGTGAGCTATTCAGCGGTGTTCCTATTTTACCATTTGCCATCGCGTTCCGCATCGAATAGCCGATGATACTTAATTCTATGTGATTGGGAACTGACATTACACGGTACCATATGCGGACTAAAGACACTATGTTTACACGTATGCTAAGTACGTCCTTGAGCACCGAGGACCCCTCTAAGAGCCAAGAGTGATATGAAAAATGAAGAAAGGATGCAACGAGACCCATCGCCTTCGAAGGATACTCGTCATTATGCGTAATGGACTTTCAATATATCAAGAAATCAAAGATAATCTATGAGTGAATGACCATCGTTCACGTTTCAACAGAATCCAAATCCAGATTAGAAGACCAAGACAGTTGATGACCACACAACTACAGAAAGAAGGGCGTAGAAACGGACCGAGAACGGTTCTTCCAACTTCATACCATTTTCGATCGTACTAAAAGTTACAGTCGACGCAATAGACAATTCCAAGCAACGATCTGATCCCAAATACATACCACCTGCATTACCATTACATTGCAGTGCGGTGTTAGTGCCCATATCCCTCGACACACACTACGACTTGGACCGTGTCATAATAGAGCATATGCACCATCTGTAGTGCAGTAACTTACGCCCTATGACATGTTAGATACTCTCCCGCGGCCCTAAGGGGTGAAACCAGTCCCGAAGGAAGTGTGCTAGGTGTGTAGCACATTGAGTTAAAGTCTATATTATCCTAATCATCTCGATCTAACACCGAGCCCTTCGTCGTTCCTGCCCATATGTAATGGAAAACACAAGTCGTCTCAAGAAATCTTCAACTTGGATATGCGATCTTAGCAGGCTTCCCAAATGGGCAGTGAGGTTAGCTTACAAAACGTCCACTCAACGCTAGTTCACGCCGAACATGAAGTACAGTGGATAGCACGCACCAGCGCCTTGATTCGCATTTCCGGACCCGCAGTCTACACGCCGGAAGCGTCTGCAGGTGTCATATATTCAGATGAATAGATCTCTACGGAACTGTACATGCATAGAACAGGAGAAGAACGTGGAAGGAACTAAACGCGGAGGCGCGGTGGATTAAGCTCTCTTTTTCGGGTGAGTCCCGATGAGGGATCGAGCGGAACGCCTCTCATCGGCGGCGGTAATGGTGGTGTGTTGCCCGCGTCAATACATAATACATAGATTAAGATAGCCCACTATCATACAGCTCATTGTCACAGCTCTGATAATGCCATTCCGAATATCATCATGTAGACTATGCATTGAAGCTCGGACGATATTAACGAACTGGATCGAGTCCACGTAGTTGCGGACTACTGCTAACTATACATCCCCTCTAATATCCAAGAGGCTATACATGGATACATGCGCAGAGCTAACTGAATTCAACCTCGACGGAAACTCAAGCTTATGGAAGACTTAAACAATGGACGTAGTGCGCAGCGACTGACAGAACGTTTAGCAGCAATGACAGTACGGAAGGAGATCAAATTTGAGAATTCTATGAAACAGACGATGCATATCACCGCGTGAGCTTCCATATGTATTAGAGCGAAATAATCGATGTAAGTACATTCTTGTATTTTAGTAGTCTGCGTCACGCCATAAGTAACCCCCTTGCGCAGCGAACATCCACTGTGACTACGTCTACTGTCCACGCTGTCCACATCATTAGTTCCAAAATGTTACAGGTACACACTTACATTGAAATGGAATCCAGCCAAGTTTTCTGGAAGAGATCAGGACTGGAAGTGCGTTCGCTGACCCAGAGACAGGCTGACAGACAAATCCTCAAGTTAAGTGCGACGGACGTCGGGCATAAAGACAATGTCGAACGTCTTCCATCTATCCTCATTGCAATCAATTTCATATATCAAACTCGCGCTGGGGGGAACATTCGAAAATGGATCCACCACCAGCAAGGACTGTCGCCCTAACATAGAAAAGTAAATTGGATTTCCATATCGGGTATATGCAGGTGCACCCCATTCTGACGCACGCCTCGTATGTATGTCCGTCTATATCAGGCTCACATCCGCGGAATACGGATGTCAATATATATAGACTCCTTGGGCGTGTGTTCTTGGAGCTAAAACACCGAGTATACAAGACGTATTGAGAGTGGAAGTGATTGGGCACTTACGTTTATATCGCTGTGCAAAAACTTTGTCGGATTCCGAGGGTTAGAAAGACAAATGCGGGGTATACGGACCGCTAATGTGACGGGATCTTATCAAGTCAATACCCTTCCATGTTCAAAATCTGGTCATGGGGAGGTGTAAATAGACTGGTGTACAAGAACAGAACGACGCTTGTGATATTGCAACGAGTGTTCCATACGAAACACCTTCTGAACTGACAGTATAGTTGGAACTGCGAAAGATTCGCAGAATCTTTGATGGAAGAGCGTCCAAATTGTGTCCATTGCGTATTTCACGGAGCCACGCAATCATAGATAGAATCGGAGCTATGATTCATTGTCTGTTCGCGCAGTGATCTTCGCATTTCTCAGAACGTCCTGATGGAACTCGGAGGTTGAACCCAACCGATAAATTTCTTATCAATAAGATGGAAAACCTTCGAAAAGGTTGAATCTCTCCACCACCGAAACGTTACATGACAGCGTCCAACATGACTGAATCAGTTGTATCAGAGCTAGAAAGTGTGGGTGACCTCCTGAGTATCAGTATAAATTGAATGAATGACCGGAGCACAAATCACCGGGAGGTGCTATAATTGTGGCGAGGTTGGTCAAGTAACCCATGATTGACGCAGTCGCTACTCATAATTTCCCATTACATGGACACTACAACTCCGAGTCTTTTGTTACCAACAGACCATAAGAATATCTATCAATCCTTCAGTTTTGTCTATACTTGCGCTTCATCTGTGATTCAGGAGTTGTGATTTAAACGAGAAAAGGAAAGCTGTTCACGTTGTCCCTAATAATTAAGTGCTATATGCAATCTATTGATTCAGAGCTCGACAACGTAGATGCATATATACTTATAGCTGATTAGAACTGTCAGGAGAATACGTCAAGTATATATATAAAGCACTGATTCGCTTTAATATAATCAAAGAATCTGCATCTCTAACCTTCGCAGTTCGTCTCCGTCTCGAGGAGTAATGCTATCGCCGTCCAGAATGTGGTGCCCACGAACATAGAAACGCTCACAAAAAACAAGGTGGATAGGGACTCGAAACAATTTATGTGTTTAGAACAGTGCCATTGAGATGCGAACGTAAAACTATCAATGAATCGACTCTTGATCCACGCTAACATTTAAGGAAGCTTTATGACGGAGGCGCAGTCCTAAAACGGGCTTTTCATAACAAGCCAGAGCCTTGTTATGTAGAGTCAGAACCAATCGACCAAGTCCAACGCATTCTTTGAATTGAAAAAAAAATTGATTAGTGTCATCCACTCTGCAAAAAGCTGTAAACCACGATTGACGTAGTTAGATAACGGACGCACTACTCCCAATATAACAGGTCTTCTACAGCTTCCCAGACCGAGCGGCATCTCTACAAACCATGGTATCGATGTTCTAGAGATCCAAATTTACGAGTATTGAAAGCTATAAACTCGGAGATGTACGGACCTGAACAGTATTTCGTGGCCTGCAGGATTTTATCCTATCATGAGCACCATAAGAACATATGCGGGGGTGTTCGGGATGGACGAGAGCAGACTAAGGCGGAGTTTTAACCCATCACGCACGGACTCCCTGGATCGTGCGAACGAACTGCGCTGGCGCGTCTCTGTTTACCGAGCCGTTGCATTCCTACATTGAGCTGAAGCTAGCCACGAGGCAAAATAACGGTACTCCAAGGCGCATATTTCAGGTCAGTACATATCTATTCACTTATTCAATGAACTTATTGATATTTTCACGTATGGACGCTGAAGCGCTGACACCTCTGCCACCGTTAGCAGAACTGAGCAAAATTGTGCACAGAAATGTTCTCGAGGTCTTCTGCGCTTTATAACGTATATATTCTTATGCACGAGTGATCGACGGTACGCTCGTTTTGTTCAATCCGACCCAAGTACCCTTCTGTTCCCAGCTCATTCCACCCGAACCCCTGTACCGCTACAATTCATTTAGAGGTCACACTATTTGGGTTTCGAAGCTCTTGCGAGCAAGCAATTGCCACTGATGCGCGTCGATGGTTGCTTGAGAACTTACACAATATCCAATTAGGAAGTGAAAGCTCGGCTATTGCACAGCTCTGTGATGACTTCACAATTGAAAAGCACAATAGGCCGAAGTCTATATTCCCAGGCTAAAACGCTGCACGACCATCCTGCAAAACTATCTATAGTAAGGCTTGTAGCCTTGTACCATGGAATTTCAAATGATGGTCAATGCACGTAATTGCGTTGGGTTTCTTTCCTTTCTGAATAGAAGTGTTCGATGATGCGTTGCCGAAGCAACGACGCCACTGTAGAAGAGAAGGGGCATAAAAACGAGAATTTGATATCAATCTTTTTTCAATCTTCCTTTCTCGAATCTCGACAGCTATACTCCTATTCAGTTTTTCACCACCTTCGCATCTATCCCTGCACCATGTTCACCCCGTTCCGTATTCGTACTACCTACAAAGCTGACTTGCCAGACATAATAAATGCAAGAATGATAAATCCCGACATTGCCGACCAAGTCATGCAGCTCAGCGAATCCGGTGTTCTTGTAAAAAGAGATCAGATCACCGCAGATAAATTTTGCGCACAACTCGAAGAGATCATGAAGTTGAAGAGCTACAAGAAGCTCCTGGCGAAGCATAGCGAAGACAAGAACCTCGATTACGAATCATATACATATTGGACCAAACACACCGTACACAGAAATGTCATCCAGCTGCTTGAAGGTGACGCTGGAGAACTTACTGAAGACGAAAGTAATGACATCCGTTTCTATTTGGAGCTCGCTGGTCTGGTGTCTGCGATGCCCAGATACAAATCCAAATTTTTCCCTAAGGAAAAGCCAATTCGTGATGACAAGGATTCACGCTCATACACTGATGTGGGATCGCTATTCAATATTCAGCAGCATTAATGTTAGAGAGTATAGCCCAGTAACTTATTCTTATCAATCGTCAGACTAGCTTATTTCTAGGAGCTCGTCTCCGTTAAGTAGTTCCATGGACATTTAGTACTGCTTATTTCTGAACGCTCAAACGCGTACAGGAAATGAAATACAATATACCACCTTGCATGAATTGTTCAATATGAATTGGTATCATCTCATTTGACTCCCTCACCATATTTTAGAAGAGAGGCATAGCTCCAAATAACGACAAAATGACATAGTTAGTTAGAACTTAGATGTGTGACGAGCGTTCATGACGGTACGGATGCTCTTCTGAAAGAGAATTCCCACTCGACCTTCTATAACCCATACACGAGAACGTCATATTTCTCCTAATAAATGTACACCTCGATAAACACGAGATGAATGTCATCCATAAGTATTTGAAGCTCGCAGGAAACGTAACTTCTACCTCGATGTATAGGGACCGATTCTATCCCCAGCCAGATCGTACCTGGTTAACACCATGCACACCTCCTGAGCGCGGTCTATGGTATATCAGCAATTAAACTTGTTCTGTGTCCAATGATATACATCCTTCATCTCAAATTTTATTAGTCTACTCATAAATATCGGGTGATAACACTTAACTATTGTACTGTATTGTAGTCCTTGGATACTTGTCATTGTGTTTCATAAATGCCCCATAATTTTGGGGCATCAGGAAATGTCCGTGGAGCTGTGCGTGATGCGCGTGCTTTACACAAGACCGCGCAGGCGTTTGTGCGTGGTGTGCGTGGTAGGTCCACC
>MU155396.1:23917-46679 GCA_015484465.1 Pholiota conissans
GACAATGTATACAGACTGTGCGGGCCTAGGACGAGTGCGTGCGGGAGTCGCACATCTGGGTAGTCAAACTATAAATAATTCCTTTGATAACTTCTTTGATTCTCTATGTTCTCTATGAATAATACTCACTTCTGGATATCTTTTAGATTGGTTATGCACCAAAATTCAACCAAAACAAGATGATATATACCACCCACACACAAAACCGTGCCCCGCACTTTTGCCAAACAACTACGCACAAAGGCCCAAGAGAAACACGCACGCCCCGTGCAACCACGCTCAGTCACGCTCATTTACTCATGCCCATAATTTTGAACCTTGGCCTCACTAATTTATTGAGACTTATGATGAAGAGTTTTATTGTTTTGTCTATCTCAAGTTTATCCATGACAGTAATGGCGTTTTGAGGACATTTGAATTTGTCAAGGCCGGTGAAATTAACTTTCTACTACACATACTTCGCATATGATATTAGAGCATGGACTCACAATCCATCCGTGTGCAAATCCTACTCCGTTCCTAGTATTGCTCTCTCTAGATATAGAGTCCTTGACCTGTGGTACACGATCCGTCACATTGAACGTGCAATCTGACCGTGCCGAAATGCCGCCGATGCGCACGAGCCAACCGGCTGATTTCGCCACACCGCTAGATCTTTTCCCCATCATTCATCATCGTTGTGCGTTGTCCTCTCGCTCTTGCCAACCCAGCACTCTATATGCTAGAAACTCGCAGAAGATCTTGTACTATGTCTTAGTGATTATTCAGGTACGCGGTGTATGCTTTTGAACTCATAACGACTTATCTGATGCGTTTGCTTTATCTGTCAAAGAATATCTGTCGTACGCCCCATGCAATAAAGCTCCAGACGCAGTTCTCTCTCTATTCCGAGGCCTTTTGTGATAACCCCGGAAAACGAACGAAAGATATCGATATCGCCGTTAGTTTTCTGAAGATCTTCGTCCCTCATTGAGCACACGAGTTTCCGTCTTTTCATCATCCGCTCTTTCCCTAAATCCGTACTCTCTAAAATTGTGCCCCAATAGCTTCGCCCGGATCGCTTCCGAACTTTGGGATAAATCAGGGACCCAGGCGTGATAAAATATTCAGCCCTTCATATTTTGAGGAGATGGCATTTCTGCTCTATTACTGGTGCGTTCTCAATTCTTCATCCGCATTGGCTTGCATGCACCGTTGCCGCGTATTTCCACTCCAAAATGGAGGACCTTGTAGTGTCTCTTTCAAACCTGCGGATACGTGTTATATGTGCATCACTATCCTCCAGGGCCCATCCACCGTCGTATTGTCTTCCTCTGTTTGCGGTAGGGAGAAGGAAAATATCCGTTGCTGAACCTCTATACTACTGCTGTTTAAGCGTCTAGATAACTTTGACGCCATTTTGAGATCGCCGTATTAGAGACAGCCCAGACAATACCCTTCTCTTTATAAAGTTAGCCCGACGAAGGTTGATCTGTTTGAGATTCTCTCTTTTGCTGTGCAATGTGAACTGTCTTGTAGGCCTGAACCAAGGTTAGTTGTTAGCGTTCCGTTTTTTTTTTGCCTTCATTCTGCGGCGAACGATGCTATGTTTCGAATAAATTGTTATATCCGTTATTTCAAGATACGCATCCGTGCGAACTAGCCTCGCTTGGACGAAGAAACCATCTCAGTCATATAAAATCATCACTCGAAATGCTCGCATTCAACTATCCACATCTACATCAAAACTCCTTAATATTTAATCATAAGACCGTTCAGAAAGCACCATCTTGTTTGAGCAGTTGGCTGTCCCGGTGAATATTTTCCTGGAGTTTCATCTCAGAGCCCTGTTTCTTTAATCTTTGCTCCTCGGAGTGAATTTTCTTCATCTCAGACCCCATCTCGCTCTTTTCGCCGTGGATCTTGTTAGCGAAGCGAGAAGTGTGGCCGGTGCGGCCAGTGGATGAAGCTCCACCAGGGCGACGAACAGCGCCGACGCGACCACGGCCGCTAGTGGGGCGGCCAGAGTGACCGCCGGCGCGGCCAATACGGCCAAGGGTGTGGGCAGTCCGGCCGCCAGCCTTGCGTCCAGAGCGAGATTGGCCGTGGCCGCGGACAGGAAGCTAAAAATATTGTGTATTCACATCAGCTTGATATTGTAAGAAAGAACAGAATGAAACGAACCTTGTTGACTGTGCGGAGACGTCCTCCAGCCTTTGACAAGGAGTGGCCTCCAGCCTTAGTCTTCGACAGGGAATGTCCACCTGTCTTGCCGCCGGCCAGCTTTCCGACTTTCTTAGCAGCTGAAACTGCTTTCAAGGGGTTGAACACGCGTGCTTCGAGTTCTTCATAGTCGTCAAAGTCGCGGGCGTCGAGCTCGAAGTCATCATCGAACTCCCGAGCCTCGAGCTCGTACTCGTCGTCGAAATCACGGGCCTCAAGCTCGAACTCATCATCAAAGTCCCGCGCTTCAAGCTCGAGCTCGTCATCGAACTCCCGTGCTTCAAGCTCGATGTCACTTGGCGCGATTTCACGAGCCTCCACAGAAATGATCTCTTCGCTGGAGAACTTTTGCCGAGTCAGATATGTGAAAGGTAAAAAAATGATGAAGATAACTCACGAAAGGAGCGGCGACAACACTGGTGGCCTTGAGAGCGAGGACAGCAGCCAAAACGAAGGTAGAAGTGAGTTGCATTTTGGTAATGTAGAATTTGTTATGTGGTTGAATTCTGCATAATGTCAAGGCTATCAGACGACGTGTCTTTTGCGAACAATGAGACGTACGTCGTAAAGGTTCGTAAAACTAATAGGACCAGCCTAAGATCTATATGACGAGATAAAACGTGTTAATATGCGTCGTGGAAGGAGAGAGAATGAGCGAACCGAGTGTTGCGAGTGTTAAGAAAAGATGCACCGGGCACTTTGCTGGGGTATGTCCCTATCGAGTGGTGTCTTTTATAAGGATTCGGTGCGCCACAATTGCCAAGCCAGCGCATCGGTTTTGTTCTTAATTTAAAGCAGCCGTCATTGCCGGAGTGTTTCGTGATCATCTGTGCATTCAAGCCCGGCTTCGTTGAAGTATGCACAAGGTGCACACGTCGATAAATATAGCATCTGTGGAGTTATTTTTAAACGATTTGGCAGCGATGGGCAGAGCGTACTCATGATTCAGTGAAAACACTACACTTGGAATCTGAATATATCGGTAGTCTATAGCTCATGTCACGCATACTTGCACTAAACTAGGAGCATTACTGCGTGCCAAGTTTTTTATTTGAAATCGAAGCGTATGACATCGAAAGGCGAACTCCCCAAAATTAAACCTGCCGCCACGGCTTGTCTTTCGTTGTATCTATTGCACAGCATCTAGATGCAATATCCATCAGAGCGCCGTTGGAGCATCGGTTTAAGAATTGATAGAATACAAACACACAGCACCCTTGCAGAAAGGTCGGCTCCACAGCATATTCAAGGATAAGAATCATCCGACCTTCTCGAAGCGTTTATTTTGATCGTGAGGGTGACAGAAAAAGGTAAACTAAGCATTATAAAGGATATGAATACACCTATACCGCAAAATTTATTCAAAATGACCATTGTAACTTGTCCAAAAAAGACGATATCGCGTGCCTACGTGTTCCGTTGACTCAATGTAAACCTTCAGTGGATGCCATAAGGTCGTTGCGTCATTATCAGCTGGGTGATCAATGGATGTCATTCAATAAATCCAACAGATGGCACACATCCCCATTTCATTCCACTCCAATGTTTGATATATGTGGCGCACATCCTCCCTTTAACCGTTTCATTAGACTTACACACCATCCATGAATCAAGGATGATAGTCGGAAAAAGGACGACTAGAGTATGATAGAGGATATGCGTATAGGCATAAATCAATTATAGCGTTCAGAAGAAAAGGAATCTTTTTCTCATCCTGATCGTGACATGAGATACTTTATAGTTGAGTAAGAGTTGAAACAGGGCTATCAAAATTAGGAGCCGACAACATCAATACACGCACGCTGATGCATTCCCATGAAGATCAACGAACGTTGAGGCCGTGAAACCCTGCAGTCTACCCTAGCGATGTTTTACATTTCGTTGTTAGCGAATATTGGGTCTAGTGACCTCTTAAAAAATACCTGACTCTGGGTGTGTAATCATCTCTAGATATCCAAAGACGATTGTACTTTTTGAACATCGACCTTATAATTTCTAACTTTTCAGCCGAACGCGCGCAAGCCTTTGTGCAACTAAAAGTCTCCGTCTATTCTAAAAAAACGACTAAAAATGTCAGGACTAATCATATTATTTCTACTCATCTTGGACTCATCTGCTTTAAATGCTTGATCTACGATCTATTCGAAGTCTGTGCAAGACTGATTGTCCAATGAGTGACGGGCCGAGACACAAAACGTCTAGCCAACCAGCAACATCCAGATGGCCTCCAGATTAGATGGATCCCACATTATGTAACACCCGTCTTTATTCACCTTTTGCTCTCACGGTTGTATTTGAACAACCATGTCGACGACAGGTATCGCTGTGCGCTTTTACAGTTTGATTCCACAAATTTATATCATCTCTTGACGACTCGGAGAACGTACTGTAGATGACACACTCTTGCCTAGGCCAGTGCATGACACGTCCACCCGCCTCCGTTGATGAATGAGTCCTTGGGTCCATACTCATCGCTGCTCTTTCCTCTATCGATGACTCAATTCCGTCGGCCACCAATCGGCGTCGACGGCCAGGGTCTCCATGCCTGCAGGAAACGCGTACTTTCCGGAAAACATACGTTGGCCGATGACATTGGCGACGTAACAGTTATCAAAACCATCCTTCCCTCGACGCTCAAGGCTCGCAATGGAATCGACGCCTTTACTGACCTCTGAATCAAGCTCATTGAAGGTCGCATATCTCTATCTATCCTCTATTTCTGGAAACTCCGCTAATTCAAATTTCCTATAGAAACGGAATGAACGCTCTAACTCGATACGTGTGCGAGCGTTCCAGGAATCGGACGCCGGGAGAGTTCGGAAAATATACACGCAGGCCATGCTCTACGGTTGTAAGTTCTTTCATTGTCTTCCACGTCGCAATGTAGCTGATACACTAGGCCCAGCGAACTCTCCCATGAGCGTAGCGCAGAGCAGCCAGCTCCGTAAACCATTGGCATTGATTCTCTATAGCACGTTTATTGTCGGGCTCGTCTTCCTATTCTACCCACCGACTCGAATCCCTGGCTTGATCCTCGCTTTTGGAGCGCTCATTCCGTTCATCGCGTGGAAAGTGGTCATCTCGATCAAATTCAAGAACTTCGTACAGGAAGCTCTCGAAGTGGATTTATTAGACCCACAAAAATATTATGGGACGAACCCCGGTGGGTTTTGGGTCGCGGAGGTTGTGGAGGGGGAAATGAAAGGCTTGATTGTTGGTTGCGTTGGACTAAGTGCGTTAGAAATACATATCTTTCTTTCAGCGTCCACGTGTTAACAGTATATAACACCCTCAGACTCGAAAGTGGACAGAGACCTGCGTACTGCCGAACTCAAGCGAATGACTGTAGACCCCTCGTACCAAAAGAAGGGAGTTGGCCGGCAACTGATGATAGTCCTCATTGAACACGCCAAAGAAAACGGACTATCAACGATCAACCTCTCGACGAGTAATTTCCAAACGGTTGCAATGCATATGTACGAAGGCTTCGGCTTCAGCAAAGGCAAGCAGGTATGGGTAACGGTGAACTTCATGTCGTTTACTGTAGACAAGGCGTATCTTCAGCATTATTCCTTGGATCTTTGAATCGTGTTCGGGTTTGGGTCTGCGGAATAATATTATGTACATACTCTGAGATAATATTGATGGCGCCATGCCTTCTGCTCCACGAAATAGGCTCTAAATAGTGATGTGGTGTCAACATGTAAATTTATCATGTAAAAGGCAAAGAAGTAAATGAAATTCTGAAGCTCTCCAGAGATTGTCAGGCCTGCCCTGATCTCAAAGTCATCCCATCATACCGTCAGACTCTTCCATATCCACCATCTGCAAGGAAATGCCTCATCCTCTCGACGATCTTATCCAGCCCTTCCAACCATCGTGCTAGCTCAGCGTTGAGTTTCTCATGCGAACCACCTTGCGAGATACGTTCGTAGAAATCGGAACGGCGCGGTACAGCGCGAATCGCAACCTACAGTCAGAGGAAGAACAATGAGTATCATGCAATACATACGTCCAGAGGAGAGGATTTACGTAGACGACAGAGCGGATTATGAAGGTATGGTGATGTCGTAGGACTTCGTCGTATGAGCGCTTAAAGCAAGCGTGGAGTTCTGAACTCGTGTCTCTTTGCATGTTTTGTAACGCGCGGCAGGTGAACATGAGGCCTCTTTGGTCGGAAAGTTCGTTTACGCGGAGAAAAGAGAATCGTGAAGAAACGTAACAAGATTAGTGCACGTATCCGACCGAGATGATATTTCAGACGCACCGAATGAGACGCGTAAGCGAGGGAGTAGCATGTTTAGTAGGCTCTCCGCTCTCAGAGCGTACTAGCTCCTCCAAAGTACCAGACTTCTCGCGCGTGGATTCGTAACGATGTCGAACGCCCTGAATAGATCACCATCAAGTCGAAGTCGAGAGAGAAAGCAAAATAGAAAGACGAGTTCAGAAAGAGTAAGATAGAGGATATAAAGCTATGTGTACCGCAATATTTCCCTTGATATCAGACTGCACGAATCCGAACACGGCGCCATTTCCCAGCAGGTCTGTTCAATTGCGTGGTGGCGCCAAATCCTATGAGCTGATAACCGTAACGAAGAAATAGAACACCCACCAAAAAGCTGAAGCAACCCATCTGACGCCTCAAGAAAAGATTCCGTCTCAATACCCTCATTCGTCAACGGAACATCCGCGAAAGACTGTCGATAAACATCGCGTGTCAGCTGTTTTCTGCACAACTTTAAGTTCAAATAAAAGCCCTCACCTTGACAGACTCAAAATAAGGCGCCATTCAGAAGCTATGCTGGAGCTTGGAACTTGAAAGAGAGGAGGAGCAACACGTTTAGGCCATGAGCTGGGGGAGCGCATTGTGACGAAACAAAAATGGGACTGGTGGCGGTGCTGGGTTGTACCGTGCACTAAGGTCTTACTTCGGCGTTTACCGGATCACACACAACGCATCCTTGGTTCTTGTAATTGGAGGTTAGACGCGTTTTACCATTAGAAGGATGCACACTCTCATGTCAAGCCCGGAAGTAAACTGAGTAAGGCGAAAAGACTCTAATATATTTATTGGGTCAGCAGATGGGGTCCATAGCGAATTCTAACCGGCTCTTAGTAACGAGCGATGAGTCGTATGGCTTCCATATGATATGTGCAAATCGACTAGCTTGAGCGTCTCAAGGGCGCTTGACAATGATGCTGCGCAGTGATTTTGAAGCATCAGAAATAAAAAAGAAGATATGTTTTGTGTGACCTGGGGTAAGTATCTGTCGGAATGGATACGGAAATGGTGTTCGTCCTACATGGTCGCGTCTTCTCCAGGAAGGAAATATATTATGGATGTATGATACCCTTCGCGTGCTTAAATAAAGTTTCGCCAGCAAACGGATCCTCACGCCTCCATCTCGAGCTCATACTTTTTCAGGTTCGTAGCACCGCAGAGATTTCATATAAGAATTGACAGTCCCGTCCATCACTTACTGCGGAGAGGCTATTGCTTTTGGAGGATGCTTTGTTATGTAGAGATGGTTACGTTAGAACCCTGAAAGCAATGTGAATCCCTATTGAGTATCGACCAGTATCCATATCGACGCACTTAGAAGTTAAATGGGAAAATCAGTGAGCGTCGAAAGATGGTATAGGATTGGGTGGGATTTACACAGTTTGAAATCGCAAAATTCGTGATAAGAAATAGGCGCCCAGCAGCTAACTTACATTCTGGTTAACACACTGATGCTACCGTGGAGGTATTTTACAATGAAGATTTTCCGCAGTCAAAGTGAACAAGAAAGACGGGACCGATGTCGATCAAGGTCCGAAACAGATGCACGTGAGATCTACGGTAGGATTACACATCGGATGTTACATCGTTTCGGAGTTCGGTTACTCAATACTTGGCGATACCCAGGCAACGTTACCAATTCTGCCCTCTTCTGCGCACTTCGAACCCGGATGAAAGTTGAAACAAACTTCCAGATACTGTGCATTCGAATCGTCGACCGAAGGAGAGAGCATTTGACAGAAGGGGTTCAAACATAATTGGTCCGATGACATGAGAAAGTACTTTTTTGATGTGGCGGCGGCCCATTTTAGTTTCTCATTTTCCCATCACTTTCGCAGAGAACGGAACCAGCACGTTGTGCGAAATAAGAAGCTCTTCGCCTGTTCTTTCTCTGCATCGCTTTCTTTCGTATCCTTCAATGCCCGCAGAACCTACTAAAGCAAAGCTCAAACGACGGACGAGCAGAAAAGATCTCGACGAGTACCGTTTCGATGGGACTCATGGTCGTGATCTGGAACTGAAACGAAATAGAGGTGCGTTTATCCTTCCATAGCTTCATGCTGCCGTATGGGCTTTCGCTGACACGTTTTTTCGACCGCGAACTATAGGAGAGGTACGTTCGTCACAGATCTAAGCGCTCGTCCTGCTTCCGATATATTGATTCTCGACGGTATGCATTCACTTATCAGGTTAGCTGTGCCGAGTGTCGTAGGTATGCGATGATCGCACTCTTCCCCACCAGCCTGATACTTATTTCGGAGAAAGGTTGAAGATAAAGTGCGACAAGCAAATTCCTTGTCAGTCCTGCCAGGTACGTATTTTTCCGTATTACAATTGCCTCAAGCTTGACGCTTTTTCTTTGCAGAGGAGAGGTTGTGCAGCGCTCTGTCCGAATGGTGTGTTTCTTTGCATAACGTTATGATGAAGTGAGACACGGGCGTCTGAACGTTCATTCTCACAGGAAGTCTTGCCACTGGACAAGGAACGAGGTATTTCCTTTCTTCTTCTCATCCCTGCACCCCGGAACACCTAAAACTCTTCGAAGATTCGTGTTGGCTGCAACAGAGCATCTTCACCGTCGGATCGCCAATCTTAGCGGCCGCATACGTCAATTGGAGGATGCCCTAGCCGCACTCCATGCTAAACATTCGAGCGAACCACATCCTCTGCTTCATGTGGACCTAATTCACAGCGATGATCGCGATGGCGAGGCGGAAGCAGGCGCAGAGGAGACATCTGGACCTTCAACGCAAAGTGGAGATGTGTTGGATGCGTTTGGGACGCTGTCGATATCTGAGCATGGAATTTCGAGGTTTTTCGGTCCTACGGGTGGGTCTGAGGTGCGTCGCGTGTCATCTCAAAAATTAGTTTTCGGTTGCTGACGTATTACCTTTATTCAGAGTCTTCTCCTGGTGAGCGCGTCTAAACGACCTTTTGTTACGACCTAAGACCAACACAATTTTGTAGGCAAACCTAGATTCGAGTCATGCATCGCCAGAAGGCGGACACACTCCTGATTCCATCCGCGGCTCAAAGAGCCCCTCAACTATAGGCGATCTCTCCTTATTTTCTCAATCCTTCCCCTTCACCCCGATGGGCCAGTCAGCAGACGTGCAAGAGCTCATTGAAAGCCATCTTCCAACATACGAGCGCACAATGGAGCTCTGCGAAACCTACTTCAATCAGGTCGCCTGGATATTCCGCGGCGTCACTCGCGGACAGCTCATAGACGACATGATTCCCGTTATCTACAAACGTCAACCCGCACCACCCGGAGAGGATTATAGCGGGCCGCATGACCTCGCTCTGCTCTTCGTCATCCTCGCCGTAGGCGCTCTTGTGGGCGAGAAGCCTTCCGATGCGATGGGGGAGCACTTCCACCAGATCTCACGTGCGGCAATATCGCTGCAACCTGTCCTCGAGAAGCCTTCTATCGTAACGATACAGGCACTCCACCTCATGAGTATCTACAACGCCATGAGTGGGAGCGATCTGAAGAGTGAAACGAGTATGGAGATGACATGGTCATTAATCACCCTCGCTTCACACCTCTCGCAAACGGTAGCTTTTTTCTTTATCTTTCACCCAGAGGCTGTTTGCTGACTGCTCTTCTGTGTTGCTTTAGATTGGACTACGTAAGTTCTGGGCATGGCTCGTTCGTCATATCTCCAAGGTTGTGTTGGAAAATCTCACGTTATCTTTTTATAGATCGTGATAGCGTTCGCTGGGGACTATCACCGAAGATGGTGCAACGGCGACGCATTTTATTCTGGGATCTGTTTGTCGCGGACGTATGGCAGGTACTTATGTTTGTCCTCCTCGTGATTATTTCATAAGCTGAAACACGATCCGATGTAGAGTCTAAATACGGGGCGACCGCCCTCATTCTCTCTCGCCTACATAGACTGTAGTTATCCTCAGTATGGCGCGGACGAAGGTGGGTTCGGGACAGCGTGTACGTTGAGGTTCTTCTGATTTTTGTTATGTCTCTCTCTCATCTTATTTTTGAAGTCGAAATTTGGCAATACAAATTCGCAGCGGAATGCGTCGCTGATGTTACCGCTCGGACGTTGACGGCCGAGGCACCATCATATGCCACCATCATGGAACTCGACCGCAAAGTCCGTGAGTTTCCTCTTCCTGAAGGGATTTCGAGCTCCCCAGATGATCTGGGCGCGTCGTTTCAACGTTGCGTGTTGGACCATATTCGGGAGACCGGTAAGTTCTTTGTTTCAATTTTTCGTAACATCGATGTAACGAAAAATTGACAGTTCTCATGTATATCCATCGGAGCTTCTTTGCGCAGGCAATTATCGAACATCCTGTTAATCCTCTGAAGAGCGTTTATGCGCCGTCGTTCCTCGCTGCGTATCGAGCTTCGTCGACGATATTGAAATCTATACGAGAGCAGTTTAATATTTGGCCCAACTCGTGTTCGAGATTGTGGACGATGTGGACGTTCGCTTTTTCTGCGGCGGTACGTCTGCAATTTTCCTTTCCCTTGACGTTCTGTTTTTCAACGCGTAAGATATAGGTGGTCTTTGGAACAGTGGTCACACGAGGACCGCGTTCACCACTTGCTCAATCTGCTATGGCTGAACTCGAGCAGGCGTGTATTCTATTCTCAAAGGCTTCGGTGTATAGCATTAGAGCGATGAAGGCTCTGGTCAGTCCCATTCTTCTCTCTCCTCCAACGTCTCTTATTCACGCCGTCATATCATCATAGCCCATCCTCACCAAACTGGGTGAGAAGGCGCGGCACGCACTCGCTACCGCCCAAAATGATTCTTCCATGAATGAAGATACGGCAGGTATATTGTGGAACATTAAGCAAGAAGACAAAAGCGATGATGAGCTATCGATCTTCGCCGGCCATACTCGCTTCGTCTCAGCAAAACGCCCTGACGGTCCTACATCGGCGACGGCGCAGAACGCGCGCTTCGAACCAAGTCCTCCGCTTTATCCTGTTGTTCCTTCACAAGCACCTCCACCGAGTGCAGAACATCTACCACCTGACCAAGAATCATCGATGCAACAGCAGCACTCTCGTAATGCGCCTCGTACGCGTACTATCGTTCCCCCTCACTACAACCAGCAAGTTCCTTGCATCTCCCTCTCGAATTCAGCGTCTTCCTCGTCCAGCGGAATCGCCGAATCGTGGCCAGCGCCTATTTCGATCTCGTCGCGTGACCAATATCTAGCTTCGTCCGGCGAACCTCTTCAATATCAATACGTTCCTTCAGAGCGTACTCATCAACAGCACGAACAAACAGAATTACCATCCTCCGCTGCATCGTACGGATGGCCCGGCGATCACCAGCTTCAACAACAGAACATGGGGTCCATCCCTTCTATTCGCATGCAGCCACCGTCTTCGTTCCAGTCGCATCAGCAGCAATGCCCCCCAATCGCCACGCAGGGACAGCCTCTCCAGCATCAGCAATTTCACGTCCATGCTGCGCACGTCGCGTCCGTCGATCTGCAACCTCAGCATCCCCATGCCCACTACGCGTCCCAGTATCCATCCCAGGCCAGCCAATCCGACACCGTCCATCACAGCCAGCAATCCTCGCGAAGGCAGTCCATGAATCAGAATGCGCAGTACCCGATGTACGATGGAACGGGCCCGACGTATCATCCGCAGCAGCAGTCAGGGGCACCTCCGAACATGGACCTTGCCGATCTTGGTCTAGCGTCGCGGGATTCGCGGTTGGATGAAAGGTGGGGTTCATTTATGGCTGATTCGGGTCTGTTAGAGGATTTCAGGCGCAGGTGAGGTGTTGAGGTTGATCTTCCGGTGTTGGATTGGATTTTGGATAGGTTATTTTGATCGGGCTAAACTAATTTTCCTTCAATGTGGTTATTTTCGTTGTTTGCTTGTGAGTCTTTTGGTTTTCATACGATACTATAATATTGCTATTACATTATTGAACAATCGGCACTTATGTACCTGTATTCTCTAGATATCGTATTGCTGTCGCGTTCGTACGGCGGAAGATTCTGGTTATTCTCATAAAAAGGTAAAAGAACACTGACTAAAAAAGTACATCTCCACTCAAGGCGTTTATGTCTACGGGATCGATGGCTCTCAGATCTACCAAGCTCCTATTCTTGTCTGTTTAATTTCTAATGTTACACCTTGAGATTTCGTCTTCTGATTTAGCTAAGAGTGTTTGTGTTCAGCCTCTCCTATATTTAGGATATACTCATCAAATGACAACTATACGCGTGGACGTGAGATCGTGCCGGAGCCTCAGGTAGATTAGGTAGATTACATTTTATCTCTGTATCGCTGACCTTATACCTCTCCCCCATCGCGATATCTGAACAAGTAAAGGACGCGATCCCTGCGTACTGCTCCCCTTTCATTTCAACCCTGAAGTCGTTGCATTAACTGACGGTACGCTCTAGTTGGTACGAGTAAACGTCGAACTGACTCTACTCAAGTTTGAAGGTTCAATGGTGGACATGGAGAAATTCGACTTGCTCATCGACACGAACTACGTCCCCACCGATGAGGAAGTCCTCCAAATACAGGAATATCTCTCAGAACCTCTTCAAGATCTGAAGTCGATTGAGGATAAGGTCACAGCAGCGGAGCTTCACCTGCAAAACTTGCGTCGAGAACAAGCTAAACTTGTACAGGGCATCGACAAGTACCGCAGGTTGATATCTCCCGTCCGACGCCTTCCAGCCGATATCCTGAGAGAGATTTTTCTCTCTTGTTTGCCAGAAGATCGAAATCCTACAATGAGCTGCGACGAAGCGCCCATGTTGCTTACACGAATATGCAGCGTCTGGAGAAGCATCGCTATGAGCACTCCTCGACTTTGGGCAGCGCTCCACATCCCGGTTCCTAAGTCTGGCCCAGTTTTTGAAGCGTCGTATGATCCAACTACTGGGGCACGTCGCCTGATAACATCAGTAGTTGATGCGCGACTGGAGGCTGTAGTTGGATGGATGCAAAGGTCTGGGACGTTGCCACTCAGTTTCTCATTAGCCGAAATCGATGTCTATCCCCCGACAAACCACGCCAAAACATTTCTGAAATGCATAGCCGAGCAGCGATCGCGATGGAAGAACATTGCGCTCGTATGTGCAGGCAGTTCATTGACAGATTTTCGGAAAATTCCACCATCTGACGTTCCTCTCCTACAATTGTTGTCTATCCGCGTTTCCCGACCTGAATTCGCTGCCAATACGGAGGAGCTAAAATGGAAGGACAGCCCCATTTTTTCCGCCGCGGGGATTACCTCTCTATCTTTATGTTTCCTTGATACTCCCCTTTTTGGATTTCCTTTTTCCTGGTCTCAATTGACACATTTCGGCCTCGAAGCAGACCGTTGGAATACAACCGCCGACACATCGGTTGACGATCTAACCTCAATCCTCGAGAACTGCCCTAACCTGGTTTCTTGCCAGCTTCGCCTGGGTCACGGGTCCAATCCTCAACATCGTGTCGTATTCCCACCTATCTCTCTTCCCCGTCTAGAAAGCATGAAAATCTACGACGCAGTTCAAATTCCTACATTCTTTGCCGCCATTCTGGCTCCGTCGCTTCGGAAGTTGGAGTACCTGGCAGATGGTCGAGCAAGGGCCGCACCGAACTCTTCAGCCTTTTCGCGCCTCCTCGCTGGCGTTGGAGGGAATCTCGAAGAGCTTATCGTAACAATAGGGATATTTGAAACGGACGACGCAGCTGAACTCTTTCCTCTCTGCCCTGCGCTCCGAACATTGGTCATTGCGTCAACTCCTCTCGTCCCTCCCACCTCCCATAGCGATGACAAACCAGCCACAATATCGTCGTCATTTCTCAAAGTTTTGAATTGTGTTCCTAATCTCGAAAAGTTCGAATGTCACACCGAAGCCAATTTTTCCGACGAAGCGCTGTTGGAGTTCATCCTGCGCAAACACTCAGGCAAGGATTTGGCTCTGAAGCCATTGAAGTCGGTCTATGTCCTTTTTAAAAGGTGTCAAACCATAGATATTATCCCCCTTCTCGAAGATCAGATAGCGAACGGACTCTCTTTAACCCTTAAGTATCCCCCTCGAACGTATAGAGGCCCCTTTTCTCCGTACGAAGGGCTGCCGCCTGCGTTGAAAGCAGACCCATACTTCTACCTACAGTCGCCGTACTAGACCTAGCTCGCACAGGACATTTGAAAGCAATGATACATATTCCATTTGATCAAGACGACGGACATATAATAAGTAGGGTGCGGCGTAGGTACATGTACTGTATATACGAAGGTATTTCATCTAATCTAAAGTTCCAACCGAGATATGCTACAATATAATAAGGAACCAACCGACGTGTGATATTTTATGATCTTCAAGAAGCAGAGATAGAAGACAAAAGAGACGGAATTACATTCTCACTGTTTGAAAACAGGAACGTAAGCTAGCGGTGCTTGAGGATAAGCCCACCGATCCTCACCAGGCAACTCTGATTCAACAGCAAGCGCCGACGAGCGCCCCGATGCTCTGTCCCTCCCCTGACCCTGCGCCCGCGGCGGCACCAGCATCCCATTATCGTCTACGTATCCGCCAGGAGCACCTGAATACGCAGTCAAGCGCCCTCGCGAATCAGTGTATACACTCGCGCTCTCGGTGGAGGGCATTGTATCTCGCCCTGAGAGGCGTCCATCGCGCACAGGATACGCACGGGCGGGCGAATGCGTCATATCGCGGAGAGCACCATAGAAGCGCCCCGGAGACTGCAGGCGTTGAGGGTTCTCATCGCCGTCGGGATCATGCGCACCATGATGTGGGGTCGGCATCGCGATGCGCGCGTTGCTCGACCCGGCACCGACACCCGCAATACCATCATCACGCACGGTAGGCGTGTCGGAGGCCGGAGAACCTGGGTTTGGGTCTGGATTTGCTACACGCAAGTCGTCCTTTTCGTCATCGTCTCCGTAGGCGCGGCGCATGTCCCTCGTCCCACTGCCACCCACAGGCGGGTCGTGCAGTGAATATCGTCGGACGGCGTCGTCGCTGTAGGTTGAACGCGCCTGAGACCGCTTCTCTCTCCGCCTGTAGCAGAACCATAAGGCGACGAGCAGAAGGATCAGAATGACGACTCCGAGAATAGAGAGGCCGATGGCGAGTTTAGTCGCTTTTGATGTTTTCGAAGCTGTGGATGTAGTCGTGGTAGAATTCGAGGGTGCAACGGGTGTGAACTGGGTGGGAGAGTTGGATACAGCATTGGGATCGGTTTCACCAGTGGCCAAAGTAGTATAACTAGCAATGGAAGTGAAGCATCAGAAAGAGGCTTTAGATAAGAAAATGAAACCCACGCACATTAAGCCATCCACCAACGCAAAAAGCTGTCCTTGTCCCACGGAGACCGTAAGTTTGTGTGTAACGTTTTTGAGGCCCACAGCCTTGGCAACGACTTGCGATTTCACGGTAGCAGGTCCTCCGCCTACGTCCGGGCGTGTATGGTCGACGAGATCGAGAAGAACCGGGTTCCCACTATCAAGCGTCACGGATGTGTTGACGTCGTACGGCCAGCGAGCAGACAAGAAATAAATAGCAACACCTTTGTTATCATTAAAATCAGACGATAACGCGAAAATTAGAGCAAGACGCACCAGTGAATGAAAAGGTAGCCGTAGCAGCAGGATCACTTGTCAACATATGTCCCCCATCGAAATCAAACGTCACAGTGCTCGAATCGTTGATGCGTACCCAGCTCGCCGCCGGGGTATAGGTGATCGCCGCGTCCTGGTCGTCGATGGTGATGTTCTTGACTGCCAACACATCTCGAATGCAGAGTAAACCACAAAAGAATAAAAAGACGGTGCGATAGAAGGCGGTAGATATCAGTGGTGAGTGGGGCATTAGACCGGGATATGGATCGAGAACAATGAGCTGGCTGGGTGGTATTAAATATGGCGCCTCGTGTGCTTTGTACGCCGCGTGACTTGAGCCTGCAGGCAGGTGTAATCAGACACGCGTTGGAGGAGCTGTACAGTGCATTCATCCCGTCAGAGGTTCAAACATAGGGTTTCTGACCGGAGGAAGAGTTAATATGAGTTCAGGAATAACTCGAACAGCGGAATTCGTACAAAATGCAGTGTCTTGAAGGTCGAAAATGACCTAGCTGTGCGTTAAGATGGGCGTTTGTCAAATATCCGCAGGAAATCAGACATTAAAGACGATTGATGTGTTTCTGTAAATGAAGAATGCATGTCAGGACGTTTGAAATTATGACGACCTACAACACAGAACCTTGACCTGGGCCCTACTCCTTCGGCATCGTACCGAAATATGAGAAATATCAACGAGCACCCCGAACCTCTTCCCAGACACTCCTCAAAAAGCCGCCGTAGCCGATGAACGGAAAGTTGACGCCAGGATTAGGGATGTTGGTTGCGAGTAGCCTTCCGATCGACAAAGACGTAAAAGCAGTCGAACAAAGGGTTTTGCGCGTTCGTCAAGAGATAGGCGAATGCAAAGCAAGCCCAAGAATCTTGAATTGCATTCTCGGGTGAGTAGATTGATTCTGGGAAGACGCGGTGTGGAACTTACTAAAGCGCGCATAAAAGCAAATTTGTATTGTCGTTCAGCGGGTTTAACGGGGGCCAGGTCAGCGTATCCTTGATGTGGTCTATTTGGCACGGTCATCATCACGACGGCATCCCTTGCCGACATCAAATGAAATTATGAATGGAATTCAACGTTCCACTTGTAAGCGCTCGACGACTGCCTTCAAAAACCGTGACTAATGGGCACGCTGATGCGCATTGGAGTGCTACAGCCTCTGAAAGCGGCCTATTGACGACATTTCGAGTCGAATATCACTGCCATTGACAATCGACTTCGATCGATTCTTACTCAACGCTCATTCGACACTCGTGCTTCGCTCGCCATTCGCTCAGCAATCGCAATCGCACCGGCTTCTTGCACATCCGGATAAGCGCCTCGGTCTAGGTTCGCTCGACTCGATTCTGATTCGTGGATACATTTCCGGCATTTTCCGACCTACCTACACCTCCTGTAACTTACACCCTATGTAGTACCTAACGAATAGACAACCTTTCACCACCGCTCGATGATTATTTCCCTCAGTCGAATTCGCCTCGGTTAGCCTCACAGCGAATCAATTCACTTCAGAGACCCTCGTTTAGGCATCCGACCCACGTTTAGAACTTTCTTTTAGCTTCGACTTCGATTTCCGATCCTCGATTTTCGTATTTTCGACCGACTACACTTGGAACGCCTGGTACAGCGTCGTCCTCGTACTATCCAATCCCTCCACTGCGTAATAGACCCAGAAGCGACACTCTCCGAATCCCCGACTCTCGTAACCTTTGCACCTTCGCCCCTTGGGTGTTTTGGTGTTTTGGATTTCCGTCCTCGGCACGCATCTGTAGGGCGAACAGCGCATCAACGCTGCTAATTTACGTTTTTATATCCAGATGTACTCTCCACAGTCGATATATGGGAGTGCAGTCTGCCCAACAAAGTCGTTCCAGGTGTCTGTTTGTCCACGAATTTCGTTTTGTCTTCTCTTCACCAACTCTTTACAAAATGTTTTCCCATTGGAAGTTTACATTATGTATAATGGGAATGACAGACGATTTTGCGTCTTACTCAAATTAAGTCATTCAGGAGGTCTTGTAAATCTACGTGTAGTAAGGGATGAAACAACGGGACGTAGGCGAAAGAAAACGATCTCAAGCCAGATCCGAGGCCACCGCTTTGTAATTGATCAGCATTGTTTTCTCCTGCAATGGACCACATCTGGTGACGCCTTCGACAGAACCCTTTTGTGGAAATATCCATAAAAGAGAAGTGCTGTCTATGCAAGTACTATAGCGAAACGTATGGTGGAAATGGCGCTGCGGTGCGTTACGACGTACAACTGACAGACGTTGACGTTGGTAATGGCTGCAACCTTATGCATTATATTGTTTAGAGTTAGACTCAATTAACCCATCCATTCCATTCATATGAAGTGATTCTATTCCAATTTTGCTTCTTTCTGAACGTTATTTTTCTACTAGTAGATTGTTAGAAAATAGCCCTCTCTCTGTATTCGAACTGGTTTTCGGCGGTATTTTCTTGGCAATTTGCCTTTCGTTATTCGTTATCGACTAAGCAATATTTGGGAGGGGTGTGATATGCGTTGCGTTGCCACCATACATTTCGCTATCTTCCAAACAACCGCCTTTATTTTTATATCCGGAATTCCTCTACACCTTCCGAATTCAAAACTTCAATATCACTCAGCTGATTGACTGGTCCATTATTCCCCCGCGTCAGTGCTTATATGGAACGGCGACTACGAGAAAACACTGTCATTCCCGGACTGCTCGGAAGCTTTTGTACTACTCCAAATTGAGCTTCGTCTGCAGCCTCACTTGGAGCTCCATCTTGTTACGACTATTCTTAGCACTCCTGAGCTGCCATCTCTCGGTGAACGCTTGTAAATTCCGAGCGCAGTTGTTAGGCGATTATCTCCTGATATCATCGATGGATCGATAGTAAGTACTTGAGTACGTCGGACAGCATTGGGGTACCGACCGAAAAATAACGATAAAATTATTCATTGGCAAGAACATAGACCGGCTTGGGATGTATACTCAGACTGTTCTCTCATTACAACCACATTCTCGTACATAGCGGTCGACATGCAAATGATATGAGAGCTCGGTTCAAGCGGAACCGTGAGACTGGGAATGGCTTCGTCTCCGAACTGCGGTTCCGAGCCACGACGCAGTTTGTGTGGTTATGTTGTCTCCACGAGGTAAGGATTGAACAACTGATAAAACGATCGTTCTTGAACGATTACATCTATCATCCCTCTAAGGATCACACTTTACCACCACATCTTCACCCTATATTCTCTCTCATTCAAACAGCCTTGCGCTTCAGTAATAGATTGAGACTATCTATACAACTCAAATACAACTATCCAACTATCCAACTATCCAACTATCCAACTATCCCACAAACAAAACTCCTTTGGTATGTCGGCCGAATAATGTCTTCTAATTACGGCGTCTAATCGAAGCCACCCCCACGCCCCGTTTTCTTGCGGCGTAGACATGCCTGGACTCACTCAGATGCAATGCGGAGACGATCAAGAGCGGGACGCTACGCGTATGAAGGACAGGCGCCGCTCGCGTACAGGCCACATACAGCCGCCTCGTGATTTCGACGGTCAGTATGAGTCACACAGCATCGTAAGCCGTCAAGTGTTGCCGACGACGGGATACGTACTTTACGAGCCGCAGTGGACCGGGAGCCCACCCCCAGTCATATTCCATCGTGTGCCGTTACCCCCACTCTTCTCCCGCCCGATGGCCCTTCACCCGCTTCTGACACCTGACGGCCCAGTCTCTCTTAACTGGACGATTTGTCAGAACCCCGTCTATGCTGCTCACACCGCCGGTTTATCTCGTGAAGAGAGGTACCACTGGAAGGCGCTCCCTGCGACATCCGTGCCTAACTATATATCGCTGACGGTCATGGTTGAGCCCTTCGACACTCCGATCGTCATTCTCCCCGCTACATTGAAGGATCCGATCACCATCTGGGATGTACTCGCTACGATCTACAACGCCGTGCGCCGGTTGTCTCTGGAGATTTTGCATGCTGGGTCGCACTCCCCCAGGCAGGGATCGGAATCCCCTAGGCAGGTGTTGTGGACGGCGCCGGCTTCTTCGAACTCTCTTGTTAATCAACAACCATCAATGGGCGACGACGGAGCCTGTACGTTCCTGCGCACGTTGATGAACTTCAATACACGGTGGGAGGGATTAGTCCCGAGCCCCACAGAGAGCGATGTGTGGATCCTTCGTACTAAGGCGATCTTCCAGGGGTAGCCTAAATTGTGCAATGGTCTTTCCTATCAAACATAGCAAACTCACCGTCGACATCTGGTGCTATATTTATCGGTTCTTCAGCCGACTTTCAATCGGACTCGCGTTGACGTCACGGAACGGTATAGCCTTCCCTGCGATCGTCTACCCTGTCGTCTGATTATATCTCTCCCGACTCCTCATCCATAAACTCCATCCATCGCTCACCTTCCAACTCTGATCATGCATCATCCCAATCGTAACACATCCGGACATATTCAGGACAGGTAACTCCACCGCAGCGTAGAGTACAAGGAATATTTCAGTAGATACGTAGATTAACGTTTACTCTCTAGAGAGCCAAATCCAACTTCGTATACACTCAATCCCCACCTAGTAGCGTCGGTAGATTCGTAGCTAGACTTTGTGGGCATGTAGCGCGATAATCATAAGTAGCTGATAAGCCACATCTGGTCTTTAGTGGCGTAAGAATTGGTCCTTCGGGTATTGCCAACCTATATCAATTTGCTGAATGATTATATCGACTCTGATTCTATTCATGCAATGACTATTCTATCTTAATTCAAATTCTGCGATGAGGTTGCCCACATTTTCTCCAACATCAGCAGATCATCCACTGCATCATCAAACATCTTCTCATGCGAAATATAGCTGTCAAGCCCCAGATACTCCCTCGCTCTAGTATTATCCAGATTTGAAGATGGTGCGGGAAGTGGGGGGATGTCTTCGATGGGAATAAGTCTATTTCTCAGCACCTCCCTCGATTTGAAGAGGTATTCAGCGGCTAATTTCCATGTGTACGTCCCGGCATTGACGATGAAGCGGCGCTTATCGGCGGGGAGATCAGGAGCTTCGAGTGCGAGTATGTGACCTTTCGCGACGTCGCGTACGTCTACGAGCCAGTTTGGAGCGGGCGGGGCAGGTTTACCTTGCAGGAGCTCATATATGGTCTCGTTTGTTCCGAGTGTCGATGCCGAAGTGGGAAGGGGGAATGTGCGAGCGTAGGGCCCATGAACGTAACCAGGAACAACTCCAAAAAGATTCAGAATGGGGTGATAATAATAATAAGATGGACTACGCACTCGTTATGATGTCGATGTCGGGATGCTCCTTCCCAAAGTCGAGTAAAGCCCTTTCCATTTTCGATTTCGCACAAAAGTAGATGTAGTATGGGTTCTCCTTATTCTTCTCGAATTCGTCTTCGGTGACATCGTTCCAATCTTATTGATCATAATACAGTCAGTGAATCTATCAAATGCATGTAGAAATATACGCACCTGATTCGTCGATGTTAAAACCTCCAAACACCTTTTCGAATGATGCTGCGAAAGAGATGTGAGCAAAGATGTCACTCATAAGCTAAACAAATTTCGTACGACTAATCAAGGCGCCAAATGAGCTCGTCGCGATAATTTTCTTTATCCCGACCTTCTGAGCTTGTTGAACTACGTTTAATGTTCCTTCGATAGCTGTCTATCTCTGCCAATCAGAGTTTTGATCAAGACCAAATTAACGACGGCGAACTCACAAAAAATGTATCATCCAATCCCTTTCTCCCAGCCAGTGGACATGCCGTATGCAACACAGCGTCGACTCCCTTCAGCGCTTCGGTAAAATTGCCAGTTGCAACGTCATCGATTTGAACGAAATCTAATCCAGGCTTTTTTATGGTATCAACGAGAGTGCGATACTTAGCGCCTCTTGCTGTGCTTTATGGGCGATTATACTACATTAAAATAACGCGATGGCGATGAATACGAGCAACGCACCCACGGACGCGATATCCCCGCCCAAGCAGTTGCTCCACGACATGACCTGCGATAAATCCATTGACGCCTGTAATCTACCACACCGTTTAATCCCAATTGAATTCAAAGACAGACAGGAGATGAAAACGCACCAGGATGAGTTTGCCAGACATGTTAGACGAGAATGACAATACGGCTCGAGACTAGTACTTTGGTGCATATATGAATCAAATTCAACGGAGCAAGGTAAATGATACAATCAAACGGTGAACATGGATTGAGATGACCTCGACCATTTACCTGTCTCCTACCATGGTCCATTCCCCATTCCAGGAGACGCATACGCACTCGTATTCGTTCTCCCCAGCCCGACAGACTCTTGCACAATGCAGAAGAATGGCAACGTGGCCGAGTGGTCTAAGGCGCTGGAATTAGGTGTGACTCAAATATGTCCACGAAATCAATCCAGTCCGAAAGGGCGCGAGTTCGAACCTCGCCGTTGTCACTGAAGGTAAAGTCGTAAATCGACTATTTTTTTGAGTTGAACTCTGAAGCAGTGAAGATGTAGGTAAGGCTCCAACCATATAGTATAGGTATAGACGTCAGCGGGTCATTATACATATACGGTTTCCTATAGTATAATTACTGTATATATACAGTTATACCATTGTTTTATACCGTTGTATCTTTCGAAA
>MU155397.1:0-46279 GCA_015484465.1 Pholiota conissans
ACTTTGGAGCAAGCCTCCCTACGGGAATTGAGAAAACAATATACATACAAACAAACAATTGCCTTTTAGAGTAGGGCGGCTTGTTCCGAACCTACAGGTCGATTGTCATCTGTTATTTGGTCTGTTGTAAGAGACTAAAACAAAAGTGGCATTTTCAAACTTAGATTGCTACTGTAATTATCTCTGGTCCTAAGTATCAAATTGAAGGTACATATAGACTTTAACCGCGGTAGTATAGAAGAGCTTGATGTTGGCTTTTTTGGAAAGCATCTACACCGAAGCCTGACGGTCATATATATGCTGAATGTCATAGCATTTGACAGGCGGGATTTAGAAGTACATCTTATGCTCCGCACAAATTCCCAACAAAAGGTTTGTCATTGATACAAAGCAAGGGATAGATTAGATTGGTTTCCAGGACCTTGTATACTATTTATGCAATTTGTTTGACCTTGGCTCTGTTAGATCAGGTTTTAGGATAAGTAATGGTAATCCTTACCTTGCCAGTCTTGACATCATAGGTCCAACCAGTAATGACAGTTCCTTCAAGGAGAAGAGGATTCTCTTTCAAAAACTCCACATCATCCTTCACACTTTGCTCCAGATCTGGGAACGGCAGGAAGTCGATGTGATCAACAAGGGAGGCAACCTCAGCTTTTCCAGATTCCTCTGATTTGATTTGCTTGCGGATATCTTCATTATTGAAAGTCAACATTCCACAATCCGTGTGGTGAAAAACGGCTACTTCGCGAGTACCCAACAGGCGCTGCGAAATGACAATACTTCTCAGTGCTTCTTTGCTGAAACGGTGCCTTCATCAGTCCCAGGCTCAAGTTTCTGTGCAGAATACTTTGAATGACTTACGCACGACCACCAGCATTGCGAATGACGTGTGCCTCTCCAAGATTGATGCCTAACTGCGAAGCTGGCCTATCAGGGAGGTGAGTTACTGAATACAATAGCGGGTAAGCAGGCGTACTCGACGCGCGCGTCCATGCATGTCACTATATATTGCAAAGTCTGATTAACAGGAGACATCGGTCAGAGGTTTGCCTGAGCTACGTACCAACTGCCACATGTTTCGAGGGAGGCAATGGGAGATGGCCCTTGTCAAAGGAGGCGACATAGTTGTGGTTCAGAGATGTAAAAGACTGGTGATATGACATAGTTTCGTCCTGCGGCTGGCTTGAAGAAGCAAAAGTGGGAAATTAACTATCAGCAATCCCAAGAGGCCCAACTTCCAAGTACGTGTGGTTCGCTTTGTTGCCAATGCAATATGGCGCAATTGCACACCACAATCACGCTGACAATTACGCAGCAAGCAGCAAACTGAGTTCAGCGTGAATACTCGCGGACGAATTGGCACATTCAGGCCAGCTTGCACCTTTTGACTGAATGGACAAAAGATGAACACTGCAGAAAAGGACATGGTGGTTGCAAATGAGTCTGACGAAGCTGAAGCCTGGGTCACATCAATCCCTGACCTCAAATACAACCGTGACACGCCGTCATCTCCAGCATTGCTGCTTTCATGTCCTCCTCCCACATCAAAAGCTTCCTCCAGCCTCCAAACTTGGAGAGCTCACAAAACCGAGCCAAAGATGCTATCAATTTGCACTTCGCATTCATTGAATCCCTTGATAATCTGGAGTCACTCGTACTAGAATTTCAACGACGTCACGATGAATTAGGAGGAAGTGTGAGCACCTGCGTCCTTCATCATTCCAAGTAAAACTCAACGACATGCGGTAGCTCAGGTAGCATCGTCACAAAACGAAGTCGACAAGTTAGTGAGCGAAAGCAGAGTCGCTGTGGAGAGCAATTTGACCGCTGCCGAAGAACTATCTCTTATCCGCCATTCACTTAATGACGAACTTTCGGACTTGGCCAAAGGCTTGATATCATTGCAGTACAACGAGAATCGCGAACCTTTACTACTTGAAGATTTGGAAACTTTGCACAGGAATCTGAAAGAGTTGCAAACTGTGAAGGAATATATTCAAGTTATTGAACATGTTCTGAAGCTCAGGCGAGATTTTCGGTCTTCTAATTTCATTGACGGCGTCCTGATGATGGTGTGATATATTTTGCACAGCGAAGGAGCTGTGGAGGAAGCTAAGAATACAACGAAAGTCACCAACGATTCTATGAATTCCTACAAAGCGCTACAAACTTATGTTGCTACAGTAACAAGGTGTTCCTCCCCAAATGAGACAGGATCAGCGTATCAGCGCCTAAATTTAATCACATTCCTCAAGGTATTACGGGATAAGACTTGGAACGATATCAAATCTGTTCTCTTTGGGTGAGCTTGTTTCTTTTCTCTCCGCGAACAAGCCGCTGTAATTACAAGAACAGGACGTTATTGGAGGCAGCAGAGAAAATAGGATGGCCTTCTCCAGTGGACTATGTCACCTACCCTTCCCAGGATCGAAAAGCATTTGAATATGCTTTTGTAAACCTTCTGCGGCTTCAAACATTGTAGGCTTTTATTTTTCCCCCTGGTGTCATCTTTCTCAACATCGGGCATTAGGAGCAATCAATTACACCAAACGTCATCCTCTGAAGAAAAGGAAGGTTTATACCCTTTTCAAGCGCTCGTTCAACCCATATCATTGCGGTTCAAGTACCATTTTGAAGGCTCAAGACAAACCAACAAGCTGGAGAAGGTAAACCCGATGCAAAATCTGTATATATATTTACTAAGTTGATGGTTACTCTAGCCCGAATGGTATCTCACGCACATACAAAACGTTAGCCATGAACATGCACCCTTCATGAAGGCTATTGTCCAACGGTTGCTGGAAAAAACCGAATTCAAGGATATATCAGCATGGGTAAGTTTGTTCTATTTTCATTTGGTTCAAAATGTTGATGTATCGCATGAAAGAGGGAGTTCACCCATCTGTTACTACCGTTGTTGTCGCGAAAACTCCGAAAAACTATGCCACTACTACTCAACCACCCATCGCTTCTTGCACACACAATATACCAGACCTTGTCATTTGATGCTGCGGTACTTGAAGAAGGCTTTGCTCTCGAAGGCACATCATTTGCCGAAGGTAACGGAAATTGGGATGGCATTAGTGAAGTGATTTTAGGGAACGCGGATTGGTTTGAAACTTGGCTAAACGCCGAAAAAAAATGTCTGTCAACTTTGTTGAACTCATAGCAACACGACATACTAATCCAGTTTCGTTGAATCCATAGTTGTAGAGAGTCAGTACAATGAAGTCATCAATGCATCCGATGCCTGGTCTATGGCTGACGAAACTGACGAGGATAACCATTCACGCGACGTGAAACCGACGGTTTCTTCGCGCAGAATAAAGTCTCTTGTGGAACAAGTTACAGGCGAGTCATTTGACTAAGGCGGATGTATTTGACATGATCTTTCAATTCTAGATCGCTATTCCCCCTTGCCACGCCCGATGCAAAAAGCACATTTCCTCGTTTTGATACAACTCCCGTTGCTTGAAGAATACTACGATCGCATTTCATCGTCCCTTGTCGCATTCGAAACGCTTTCCTCAATCTTTGTCCGTGCTGTTCCAGGTGCCCTTAATTTCAGTGCACGAGAAACTTCCAACCAGGAAGATCCCAGAAACCGTACAAGCGGAACTTCTGGATCAAACAGTTTGTGCAAAGCCTTGCTGAGTGCGAGCTATATGGAAGCATGCCTGGAAAAATGGGGCGAGGATATAGTGCGTGCGCCAATCTCATCTGTCAATGTCATTTTCTGATTACATCATTTTCTCAGTTCTTCCTTCAATTTTGGACGGAATTTAACACCAACGAAGATCTGCGAAGATGGGCACAGAGGAGCCCTTTACTACCTCGCCTGTCTGATTTTGATGCCTCGGCTCCAGGAGAGACCGTTTTCAACGAGATGATATCAAGATACCATCAACTCGCTGTTCGGGCAGAAGACATGCTTGTGCAGCTGATCTGCAGCGAGATTGAGCAAGGCCTTCGAGCTCATCGCACGGCAGTTTCGGCGTATGTAACTGCTATATATTGCAATTGGTTCTCAAAAAAGCTAATCGTTTTGACTTTATTATAGAAATAACCCAGCTTCTGAAGAACTTGAGTTTGCCTTATCACAAACATTGCTTGCGCCGATAGGCCTGTTATCTTCCCACCTAATGCTGCTTCGCGCGACTCTTCCACGAACAACATTCACAGTGCTATATCGCCGAATCGCCCAGCGTCTAGCCGAGCATATCATGCACCATCAGATTCTTTATAGAGGGCAGATTTCTGTTCAGGACGGAAAGGCAACACGATCAGAATGTGAACTCTGGGTAGAGACTTGTCAAGCTGCTGTTGAAGGCTCGCTTGGAGGCGGTCGACAGCGCGTGCAGGCTCCGTGGGCCAAAGTCCTGGAAGGTGGAAGGATTGTCGGCATGGAGGGGGAAGCCTGGGAAAGGATCAACCGTGTCACATTTGGTCCGGAAAGCGACGCAAAGTGGGAAGAAGCCGTCCTTGACTTGGTTGGCGTTTCTGAGATGGGAAGAGATGAAGTTGGCGCTATACTGAAGCGGAGAGAAGCTTAAACGATGTCTTTCTGACACTCAAGATTTTTACGATCTTTTCTGGTACATTAGTATGTAGTGTCCAAATAAATAAAGATGAATCAATCATTGCAAAGCAAAACGACGACAACAGTCACAGAATACACATTAACACCGGAATGAAAGATACAAACCCAACAGATCCTTTATCACATCACCCTCAAAGTCCACCCATGCATACCCCCGTCGGCTACGGCAGCAGCCTGAGCAGCAGCTACCCAACTCGCATCGACTGGTCCGTTCGCAGGATTCGCAAGACTTCCTAGGTCCATGGCCTGGAAAACATTTTCACAGGCTATCGTGCGACCAGAATGATAACCCACGCCATCAGATGCACGAATGAACAGAAGCGGCAGACTCCGACCCGCTATGGCAGGCATCGGTGGAGGTGGGGGCGCGGATGATGAGGACGACTCAGATTTGGTACCATTGGCAGGGTTGGGCGTTGGAAGAGCATCATCTTCAAGCGCCTTGATAACATCGCCCAAGGGCGGCATTTCCACGATCACTATGGTGTGCAATGGTGACGGAATATACCGTGATGGCGAACTCGGTGATCCAGGGGCCTCGCCTCCCATTGTCTGACCGCCCGGCAAATAAGAGCTGAGAGGAGTCATTGGGCCTGGAGGATTAGCTTGATAAACACGCAGGTGAAGGGGTCCTAGGTTGCCAAGATAAACATCAAGAGCAGTCTGCTGTCTTGTCGTAGGGTGCTCGTAGAAAAAATTTGAAACAGTGAGTTCAACGGTGTTTTGCGCAGGTCGATATACTGGTGCGGTAAACAACGTGGGGAAAGGTGTAATAGGCTGCTCGGGTATATTGTTGTTTTGACCAAAGGCGTCAAAGAAAGTGTACTGAAATTTTGCTGCGAAGTATTTTTTATTCAAGACCGTGTAAATCTATGCAAAAATTGAAAGAAAACTCACAGATACCGACAATCGTCCAACATAAATAGTCATCTACTTCGTCGCAAACAATGCGAAAACCTTCTTTAATTTCCTCGCGTACACGTGGAGATTGGAAAAGCAGGGGGTGGGTGCCAGCTTGCGTAGACATCCCAGGAGCTGGAGGAGCAACGACGCCTGGTGTACCTGGTATGGGACCAGCCGCGGACAAATAATGTCGCGACCCATCCGGATTTACACGTTGCAGCGCGATCTTCTGCATCTGGCTGACTGGACCACCTTCATCAAGCATGACCTTGCCTTTGTCGACTTTGCGAATGATGAGCGGCGATGTCGAAATGCCCGAGTGCGTGTCAGAGAGCACAATTTCACAGCCATAAGTCACTGGCTGAGGACCTGTTACCAGAAACGTGATCAGCAATTCGATCCTTCTCATCACATGACACTTACCGACTGAATTGGCGCCTGGTACTCCTGGCTTTCGAACAACATTTACGTTGAACGCGGACCAGGCGACGTTGCTTGCGCAGAGCTGAGCGTGATCAATGGTCATATACTTGGTGCGGACCGTCTGCGAGTTAATTCGGTTGAAAAGCGAGACTGGTCCCCCCGCAAGGATGCAGGACGAGATGTTACGCGTCTTGGCAGTCTTCTTGGATGGTTTCGAGATGATCGTAACAGGTGCAGAATCGAACGAAGCCCAAACACGTCCGCTGGGGGGGTCTCCGCCTTCAGGGCCGAGCGAAGGAGGAGGGGGTTCCGCGATATCCAGCGAGAGCTGGAAGCTCTTCGCCTTCGCGGTTCCTGTGACGTGCAGAAACTTGAAACTCGCCGTCATGTTGTTGTCCAATGGCGCCTTTTGTTCGAATGATCGTTCTCCACTCTCCGACACGACTGCCATCGCGAGCTGCTGGCTGCGCATGTGCCAAACCGGACCCTCAATATGGACAACCGGAGGTGGGCACAAGAAGCGCTTTTCGCTCCCGTACGACTTTTGAGCGACCGCCGCGTGCAGACAGATTACCGTGGTCATAGGCATCACACGCGCGGGGTCTTGCGATACATGGTCGCGCACGATGCGGCGAATCTTGCTGTGGGGGTCCTCCGACTCGGTATCTTCAAGCTTTCGCTTGCTGGACGAAGGCTGTGGCGGTGTCACTCAACACCGCAAAAGCGCTATCAGAGAGAGAATAAGGGCGGCTCACCTGGGCGATAGGGCCTGATGGACCGACCGCGATGGGATGCTCTGGGGGAGGCAGATTCGCGGGCGGCCAGACGGCAGAGTGCTGCTGAAGCGGATGCTGCTGTCCGTTTGCGGCTGGGTCCTTGGTCGCTGTCAGGATGGACTGTATGGATGCATTGGGGTCTGCTGTGGGGAGACTGGGCGACGAGTGCGAAGACGAGGGTGTGTGCGAGTTGTTGGCTGGGGCGGTGGGTAGGTCGGACTGCCCAGGAGCGGGCTGCAAGATAACGGTCAGGGTTGCAAAAGTGGGATTTTTGGAGGAAAAGTGAGCGTGCCTGTGCGGGGGTATCTTCTGGGGATGGAGAGTCGTTCTGTTGGGTGAGCTGGGGCACGGCGGCCATGTGGAGGTGGTGGTTAAGAAAGAAAGGATCGTGAACACCCGTCGTCTGCGCCATTACTTACAGGCGTGAGAGTAAGACGTGGGTGGGAAATTCTTAAACTCCCTCCTTCGTGAGAGTTTTGTTCATCCAGGTGTCACACTTTCTCACGCTGTCACAGTGCCATCACCTGATTTGATATTCCAAATATCCGATTTGTAAGTAACCTAATATATGTACAAGTCCAAGGTCCAAAAATCGTTATTAAGTGTCCGTGTCTCCTGCCAGTGTCCTGTCCTCGCCTTAGCTCAGGAAATCGCGGCTTTTCCGCCGGCTCTGTGTCTGTCCCTTCCCGTGGTCGTGAGGGAACGGCACACCCTCCACCCCAGACCGCGTGTTCCGTGAATCGCGCTTCGAACTCGCACCTGCGCCACCACCAGCATGGTGCTCGGATTTGACGCCCATTTCGGCATCTTGTTGATGCCGCTGCCAGTCTTCCACCTTTAGTGTTGATAGCCGTCTAGACCCTCCGCCAAGCATGTCTGCGCTCAGCGACCGGGAATGCCGCTGTGCATGCAGACCACTGCGCACTTCGTTCATCGACGACCGTCCTGGCCTCGCTGTCTCCCCACCGTCCGAGGGCCCTGACTTTTTTCTCTTCTCGAGCGCGGCTGCCTTCTCCGCCTGTCGCCTAGTCACTGCTTCCCGCTCGAGAGCCTTGGACCTTTCCCAGCGCTGTCGAGCAGCCTCTAGCTCGGCGTGCTCTTTCTCCGCCTGCGTTAACGGAGCTTGCATATCCCTCATCTTTTCGCGATGCCGTTCGGTAAGCTCTTCAAACGTCCGAGTTCGAGGAGCTGCTACTTGAGGCACCGGCGCGACGATATGCGAGGAGTTGCGTCGCGGGGGTAAGATTGTGACTGGGCCCAACTGCTGCTGCTGGTGTTTTTGTTGCTGAACAACACGAGCAAGAGGCACGTCCTCTGAAGAGTCTGTACCGTTAGTCGCCATGTTCAGCATACTTTCCCTCTGCTTCCGTCTCTGCAAAGCTTCTTGAACTGCTGGTGGGATTGGTGGGCGATGATGCGTCGTTAGGGGGGTCGTGGCGATTGGTGGTGTGACCCCGGCTGGTGGCTGAAGGAGCTTACGTTCATTGATGTAGGTATCCCAGTCATCTTTTAATGGAACACTAGTGGGCCTTGATATAGGCTCGTCTGAATTGGTGTTGCGTGCGAGAGAAGAAAATTCCAGAGAATGCACGCGAGCACGAGATGGGGCAGCCTCCCGCGGGGGACGAGCGTGGAGAGAGGTGGCAGGTAGAAGGGTGTTGCCGGCATCCATACTCAAGGTCCGCTTCGACGCAAATGAAGGACGGAGAGACTGCTCCGAGGACGAGGGTGGAATAGGCGTCTCCGACTTGAGGATGTCAATCGATCTTCGAATGTTCTGGATTTCTACCAACAATGATTGCTTGCGCTTGTAGTCCTCCAGTTCAGCAGGTGTTACCTCCACTGTACGTGCAACATCCTCAGCAATGAAGCTCGATGGCACATCTTCCTCTATTGCGGAGCCGAGATCCATGGACGGCAATACGCCAGGAGACTGGCTGAATCGTGAAGCACGCCTCATGTCATCCTCAGAGGTGGGGGCGACTCTGAAGTCCGACAGACCCGAAACATGACGAGGGCGACCGAGATACGAGGAGCGATCATCCCCCAGTGGCGAATGTGATCCTTCTCGGTGATCCTTCATGAGGGGCATCGATGAGAGCTGGCTGTCGTTTCGACCATGCTTGGAGAGGGTGGGGTGCTCTTTCTCCCATTCATCGCGCTCGCCCTCTACAACCTTGAGTCTGTCAGCAGCATGCACTTCAGCTTCTTCATCCAATTTGTTCGTATCCTCGGCAATTTCGTCCATCTTCTTTTGAAGAACCTTTATGATGCGCAATTGAACGGCTATACCCATCAGAGCGACGGCGCCGGTGAGGCCAAGTTCAATTTGCATAGTCTGTGATACGGGAAACTGTATGCCATTGTTGGTGAACTTTGGGAATAGCGAGCGGAACCCTAGATTCCATATATAAAACTGCGGAGAAAAATGTCACGAGTTTGAATGATAGATAGGGATCTAGCGCCAACACACCTCCTTGAGGCCTGCGGTTGTGAAGCAATCAACGCCTAGCATGAATGAAGTAGCTCCAACGAAGGCCGTGGAAATGAGCAGGACATGGTAGTGAATCTGATGGAGGCGGTACAAAAAATAGAAAATTAGTATGAGTGTAATAGCATGAAGGACAGACAGGTAATGCAAACCTTGGGTATGGTCGACAAGGAGAAACCGATGACTCCACATACTGTGTGAAAAAAATTACAGATCTGAGGGAAAGCACAGGGAATCGGAAAGTGATCGTACCAATATAGAGAATCCACCGAATGCCGACGGCCTTGATGAGCCCCCCATTGTGGAAACACTGGATCCACAGTGCGAAAGCAAAGCCGCCCCATGCGCCAATAGTATAACGAGTGCCCTTCCAAAAGAAAATGGCGATTCCGCCACCTGCGATGCCTGCGACGCTGCAAGCGAGGACAAAGAGGCCGCGTAGGGTTTTACTAGGGGGATTGATGGCCGGGAGGACGCCGAATTTGAGAATGAGGACGAAGCATACAAGAGAAAGGGTGTAGAATCCGATAAGGAAGAACGATGTCCTGGAGGAGGCGGGTAAGCGTAAGAGAAGACGTGGATGACAATGGCGTACCATCTGTTTTTGTGGCCCCAGAAGGCGGAGGGTAGACCGGTGAGAATGAGAACCACGCCGAGAACGCCAAAGGCGGGATCT
Source organism: Pholiota conissans (assembly GCA_015484465.1). NCBI lineage: Eukaryota > Fungi > Basidiomycota > Agaricomycetes > Agaricales > Strophariaceae > Pholiota > Pholiota conissans. The sequence continues at coordinate 9,873 of MU155397.1, forward strand.
ACTTTGGTTTCCTGGGCAGAGGATAAGCAGCGGTAAGACAAGGAGGGCGAGAAAGACATGCATACCAGGACGAATGGATCAGGGGTATGGGAGGCGGCAGAGGCGGCAGTGGTGGTGGTGGTGGTAGACGATAAGGAGGTGGAGGAGGACGTCGATGACGGGGTGAGTGTAATGGTGACGTTGGAGACTACTCCGGGAAGAACAGTGACGAATGTAGAGGGCTGGGCGCCGGGACGCGACGTGGCGAGGGTGACGGTGACCGAGCCCGTGGTGAGAGAAACGGTGACGGAGGGGGTGGGGGAGGACAAGGACGTAGACTGGGCGGCGACGAGGAGGAGGGGGGCGAGGAGGAGGAGGGCTTGGAGGAGGAGGAGGAGACGGACGGGTGAGGATGCCATTGCAGTCGAGGTGGAAGAGCACGGGCTGGAAAAGGACGGGCGAGGTCAGCCGCTAAGTATAGAACGGGGGGCTGGAACATGACGCAGAATATCCATATCCGGCACGGTCTCATTACACTACTTTAGTCAATCAAAATGCTCAAAGCGTACGGCGGATGCGCCTATTGTACGCAGGATGCGCTGCACGCGCGCGCCCTCCAGCGCATCCCCAACCACGCTCAGCACGCGCCCGCGGCGCCCAAAGCGGCCGACGCGTCCCGCAATGTGCACATACGCGTCGACGCTTTTCCCGTTCACGGCAGGTCCCTCGACCATGCCCAGGACAAACACATGGCTCAGCGCCGGCAGATCCAGCCCGCGCGTCGTCGCCAGCGTGGCAACAAGCAGCCACGGATTCGCGCGCATCTCTTCGCCCCCGCTCGACACGAGGTACCCGCGTCCCCGCGCCGCCGTCTCCAGATCTAGCATCTCCGCGTTCACCCCCAGCTCCCGCAGCTCGTACACCGCCCGCTGCACCGGCGCAGACGACGGGATCACCATCAGCGCAATCGACGGCACGTCCAACGCGAATGCCGTCGCGATCACTTCCAGCGCATTCGGGTTGAACGGCGACCGCGTCCGTGCATATTCTGTTCGCTCTCCTGTCAGCTAGTCCTTCCTCTGGCCGCAAGCTGACACAACCTACTTTCGTTCCAATACACGTTTACATCTTCTTCTGCTTCTTCCTCTTCCCTCGTCTCTTCCGTTACCTCCGCTTCTTCCCTGGGCCCCGGGACAGCCTCCTCAACATTTTTGATCTCCGCGTCTGACGCAATGACCACAGAATGCACTATCTTCTGCTTCTCTATCGCTCTACACTCCTCTCTTTCTCCCACTATTTTCGCCAAATTATACGGGTTCAGCCACCCGCTCTCCCGGAACAGATAGTCTTTTAGGTGCACGCGCAGCGTCGCGCTTGACAACACCAGCTGTGGATTCTGCTGCTCAGCTTCCTTCTCGTTCCGCCATTCCGCCACGCTTTCATACCGCGCCTTCCTGTCCTCTTCAGGGTCGTAGGGATTCTCCGCCAGCGCCTTCCTTCCCTTGTAAATCATATCCAGAATCGCGCGCGTCGGCCCAGGGTGCCGCTCTACCTTCTTCACCGCCTTGTCGTACGCCTTCCTGAACGATTTGCCCTCCACCTTGCGCGCTGCAGTCTGCACTAAATAGTCCACCTCATCCACCACCACCGTGTTCAGCATTTCCAGCCGCAGCGCTTTCCCATCCTTGTCCGCCTCGTATATTTCCACCACCGCCTGCGGCGTACAAATTAAAATATGAGGCGGCGTGTCGCGCAGCGCCGCAAGGACTTCCTCCATCGGCGGCCTGCCTGCACCACGAACGACAACCTGTGCAATAGACGATAAAACAGGTGCGGGGTTCATTGCCTGCGTAAGCCGCTCAACCCAATGCAACAACTGTAGTGCCAAATCCTTGTGCGGTACAATGACCAAGCTCGTAATCACGCGCCGCCTCGAGTTCCCTTCATGAATCACCATTCGAGGTTTATTGAGCAGCGCCAGAATCAACCCGAATGACCTGTAAGTAAATAAAAAGCGTAAGTGAAAAGGCAAGGTAAAAAGTAGTGGTAGTAATTTATCATTATGCTCGCTGAGCAAGGCCATCTCTGCTTCCCAAAAAATGAAAGTAAAAAAAATTTGTACGCACTTTCCCGAGCCAGTCACGTCGCGTAGTAGAACGTCCTTCCCGGCCAGTATTTCAGGAATAAGCTGGCTCTGAATCTCCGTCGGCTCCTGCACGCTAGGGAAGGCTGCATGCATCGCCTTCACAAAAGGCATATCCAACCCCAGAGCAGGGAACGACAGCGACGAAGCCTGAGGCGCCCGCAACCCCTTCCCAGCGCAGCCTACACGCGACAAATCATTCTGTGGTGAAGTTGTTGTCGTGAATGAACCAGTAGCAGCATCAACGGAGTTTACTGTTGTCGACTTTGGAGGTCCCCGCTTGCGCTGTGCCAGCGCCTCCGCATATGCTTCGTATGTGCTACTCTTTCGCTTCTGAGTCGAATCCACATCCGCTGCCCCCCGCCATGTCCTTCGACATGCACCCTGTCGTACGAAGGCGCTGATACCTGTGGGGGAAAGAGGAAGAAATTTCATTATGTAAGTCTCACGTGCGAGCGCTTGAGTATTACAATTTTTGGAAATTCAAATAATCATATACTCGCACGGTTACACACTCATGCCGAAACACGCGAGCCGCGAAACGCAGTTATATTATGTAAGGTCTCGAAAATTAAATTACAGTTACCAATGCTTGTATCAAACAGGTAAAATATTCATTTTGCAGCAGCGTGCAGATATCGTTCCACAAATGCGACGCTTCGCTCCGACAGTTCCGAAAGCTCCAAAGCTGAAGCCTTTTGAAAATTATCGTCTGAGCCAGCCTCACAGACAATGAGATTGCGTGAAGAAGAGAGAACTAATCATTCCTAATAGGCAGGTAATCCTTCCGGGTTGATCGCCGTGACAGCCTTGCAAACCAGCTGGGGGAGTCGTCGGAGTCTTCTCTATTGTCCGATGGGCCATGGCTAACAGGGGCCGTATATTCGGGATCAGACCTACGACTTTGCACCAGCGATGCAGTTTCGGAAGCGTTGTCCAGCTCTTCTTCTCGTTCCTCTGGAAAATGCCGTGATGTTATAGTCGAAAATGTAGAAGAAAAGAAAATTCGAACCTTCTCCAAAGACTGCATCCATTTCCTCCAACGGCACTCCCTTGGTTTCAGGATATACTACAAAAGAAATGTATAGAATGGATCATTAGAAGTTAATCGTGCCTACGAAGCATAAGAATATACTTACGGAAATATACTTCAAAAAGACAGGGCACGAGCGATTAATTTCGCGTAGTCAACTTGGGACTGAAGTACTCACCGAGTATGAAACTGCATATACAGAAGAATCCATGCATCGGGTACAAACGCCATTCGATCAGCTCCTGAAGATATGGAGTAACTTCTCCGACGAAAAAGTTGAATGCCCAGTTCGTGGCAGTGGACAAAGACACTCCTTTCGCACGGACATTGAGGGGCATAATCTGAAACAAGGCTGTTGCAACACTGATTAGACTGCGAGACAAAGCAGCTTACTTCAGGTGGATACAACCATGGGATAGGGCCCCAACTGATATTGAAGGGCGGTGTCAGGGATGTGAAATGAATTAGGATTGACGGCTCACCTATAGCCAAACGCAGCATTGAAAATGATGACACAGACTACCACTGCATTCGGCGTTTGGGGGACATCAATATACATCCACCACCCAGTAGCAACCAGAGCAGAAGCCATCTATGAAGTCTGCGTCAGAGAATACGCTGCCACGCATTTGATATATTGACCATACAACTACGGCTCCCGAAAGCAAGATAGCTCTTCTTCCCCAGTGGTCAACAAGGTACCAGCTGCACAAACGTAAGGTGGATGCTGTTGAGAAATTGAGAAGGGGCATACGTAGGCAATGTGCTCAACACATATATGACCGAGTTGATACCAGTCATGAGTATGGCCTGACGGCCGATCCAGCCAGCTTCTGGAATCGTAGGTCAGAATATGCATTGCTGGTTTGCGTAATGCCTGCAACCAACCTTCGAAGACACGCGCTGGTCACGTATGCGTCAGCTTGCGTATATAGAGAGGAGGCAACTCGACGCACGGGCATAGTACGAGATCACTGAAAACAAGGTATAATGGTCAAAATGAGGAACAATTAGGTGAGTGAGCTTTACCATTTATCCCATTCTATGGTCAGTGTATCAGCCTCGGATCATCATCGTAACGTCAATGCAAAAAAACTGACCAATTGAGCGAAAGCTTGCGAAGACATTGCGAGCAAAACGCGGCGCTTGTACTTGCGCCACATCATAGCGTACGATCTTGCCTCGCCGGACTCGCGCTGAATGAATTACAAATAGATAAGAAAGTTATGAGAACGAAAGCGAGAATCACTCACATCCTCTCGGACCTTGTCCTTTATTTCCTCGTACTCCGCAAGAGCAATAGGGTCATCAGAGTCGCCACCATGTAGATCTGCAATGACTCGCATGCCCTCGACCTCCCGTCCGACATCAATAAGCCATCTATAGTGGTGATGATCAGACGTGCAGCAACAGAATTTCAGTGTTCATAAAGACCTTGGACTTTCGGGGATAACTTGGGATCCCACAGCAAGTATTATGCCAATTACACATTGAATGAAGAGTGGGATTCTCCAAGAGAGATCACTATTTATAAAAGAGCAGAAGTAATCCGTCCACTATTCGGCTTCACCACTGATTTTTCAACAGAACAAGTTCAGACTGGGCTTACCACAGAGGACGAATATCCGACAATATTGCAAGTAAATTCCATGCATGCCAATGCGCCGCGCTAAACGAGTTATTGAAAAAAGCAAGTGGGAAAATCGCATCGAACACTTACATGGTTCGGTGGAGAAATTTCGCTTTGATATATTGGAACGATAGTTCTGTCCCGGCGTAGTTATAGAAGTATTCAGGATGCAAAAGCATAAAATAGGCGCACGAAAGCAAGCCGACTCCAAAACCGCTGGTAATTCGGCCGATAATCATGGTCCAAAAACCGACAGTGAAGGTTTGAATAGCACCGCCAACGGTGAATACGACTGCACCTGCGAAGAGAGTACCTCTGCGTCCAATAATGTCGCCAACTCGACCAGCAGCGACGGATGTGACTGTTTCACATTGGTTTTTGAGAGTACAGATTCAAAACCAATTGTCCACATACTGAAGGCGCCAACCTCGAGGACAGCAACTACGGTGCCAGTTTCTATGGGCCCAGGATAATTGAAGTACTTCCGAAAGTAGGGACCGGTGATGATCCCACTCATGACACTGTTCCCGAGGGCGCCTCAGCAGTGAGCTGCGGTTGAATATTATGAACATACCCTTGGTCATATCCAAACTATTCCGGGTGGCACGCCGTGTTAGTTATCACAATCTTTAGATGGCGACAAGCAGATATGAGCCTCACAAGGAATACACCAAGACTGACGAAGACGGAGATGCTGTAGAGGAGAGACTGGCCAACGAGCCTTGGTCGAGGAATTACCGGTTCATCTGACATTGGAACAGACGTGGAAGAGAAAGACAAAGGATGGCGAATAGCGTCGAGGGTAGCTGTGGAGCATCAACCTTACATAAATAAGCTGTGGTTGTGTCCAAGGAGGAGGATGCTGCAGTGCCGAAAATAGAAATAGCCATGCCGCTCAGCAAACGTGATGAGGGCGCGACCTGTCCGTCCCGCAGAGGCTGTCTCTTTCTCCTTCATGCCATCGTCGGATCTCTCGCTCGACGACGCCTCGTCAGTAGCATCCTCCTACGACTCAGATGAGGAGTACCAACTCGCTCAGAAGGAATGGGAAGAAAGCTTGTATCAACTCCAGCAGCTAGTAGCAGTTGTGCTCCTGCCCTTCTTCGGTAAATGGCTTGGTAGACGATGGAGTCATATCGGTACATGCCCTTCCGTCTGTGTATTCAACTTATGCTGACCAGAATTAAAGTCTACGCTCGATACTTGCGTGTAGGTCTGAGCAAGGCACTCTTCTTCGGCGAATCGCGAAAGCCTTGAAAGACGGGAATGCGCCTTCAATACAGAAGGCTTTGGATTCAAACGAAGCAAGTGAGTGATAACTGATGTATTCGTTACATTCTCTTGATATCATTAACTAATCTTTCTACTCTAGGGCTGGGTTGATGACCCGAGGATTCCATCTTATCAACAAGTACTTTCGCCACACTCCACAAACCCCGCTGCATCAGCCCCGCGAATAATATATACCACACCGTATTTGTCCTTGGAAGCCCTTCCTTTTCCATCTCATCCAACATCGCAAGAGCATCCAAATGTCCCTTCGGGTTCTCGGAACCCACTGCCGCTCGAATAAGAATGTGGTAAGTAGGAACCTTGAGCGAAATGTTGGCTTGTTTCATTTTTGCAAGAATCTCTTTCTTTACTGCTTCAGCCCGTTCAGGCGACATCCAAGAACCGCGGTATAACCCAGCCAGAATCGAGGTGTATGTAACCTCGTTCGGTCTGGTACTCTCGTCTTGCTCCATCTTATCCAGAACATTGAGAGCAGCCGCCAAACTCTCTTCTGTTTGCTCTCGTATTTGGTGATCGATGATAGCGCTGTAGGTAGCAACGTTCGGTTGTATACCCTGCTTGCGCATGAGACTCAGAATCGTCGTGATAGCGTCTTTCCTTCCAGCGTTCAATAACGCAGTAAGAATGGTCGAGAACGTGACCACATCGCCAGATATGTCAGTCTCTGACATTTGGGAAACGATGCTGGAAAGTCCTTTGAAATCCTTTTGGCGGCAATAGTAGGCAAGGAAGGTGTTAAATGATATGATATCAGGTTTGGGACCTTTGGTCTGCATGATCCGCAAAATCGTCTTTGCGTCATCAATTCGGCTTAAGAGAAGAAGCCCTCGTAAAATGGTATTGTAGACAAGGATTGCATGCCCAGTTTTATCCTTCGCGGTTCTGTAATATTCCTTGAACCTATCAAGCGCTGCGTCCGCCTTGTCGTCATCGAATAAGGCGGTGATGATCGCACGGTAGCATAAAGTGTCTGGTTTTATACCATTTTCCAACATCGTGTTCCATGTAATCATGGCTTGCCTTGAATCGCGCAAGTTCGCATAAGTATCGATTAGTGCCGTCCACATCGCTACGCCTGGCGTAAAACCGTGTTTCTTTAAATCCGTCCAGATATTGGAAGCGAGGTCAGGCCGTTCACTTTTCAAAAAGCCAGTCTGGAAACTTGTCCATCCTACTTCTGTCATGGCTATTGGCCTTTCGGGAGAAATGCTGGGAAAGTTTACGGCGAGATAGGGTTCTGGACCAGAGATTCCGTCGATAACATCGTTATACAGTTGCTCCAGCTGTTTGGTTGACTTGGGTTGGGAAATATTCATGATACGTTTAGATAAATACGCGGGTTGGGAGACCATGGCCGCAACGGAAAGACGATTCAGATACTTTTCGACCTTCTGATGCATGTCGGGGTTGTTCTCAAGTGATTGAAGTAACCTTTGCTTCCGATAGCTTGAAGGTTGAAAGCCGGCAGAAAGGTAGGTTTTAAGTGCGTCGTGAAAAGAATTCTGCATGGCATAGGCTGTTGTAACGGTGAGCAACAACGAAACACGACCGGGATTGAAAGATTGGTCGGCATCGGTTTCCACAAGTGATATTCCGGCTTCCACAAGTTGACTGTCGTAATCAACTGGTTCTTCGACATTCTGCCGATACGAGACGTAAAGTTCAATTGCTGCATCGGGCTCGTTCCGGTCCAAATGGGCCAACATTAATGTATGTAGCGGCTCTGTAAGGTCTTGCGTAGCGGCCTCCAACGCAAAGTCACGGGCGATGGCTTTCATGTCGTCGGTGCAGTTCTCTTGGAAAGCAGAAAACTGAGACGTAAAGAGGTTTGTGATTTGTCTCTGGATATGCAAAGACAGTCGATATATGTCATCAGGTAAGGTGGCCTTGCGATCTGCCTTCATTTTATCCAAAAGACGCAACGTCTGCGTTAGGTCTCGAGCTGTTACGGCTTTCGAAATTTCCAGCATATAGTTGTTGTGAGATTTCTTCAGAGAATCCGCAACGAGGGGTTTGTTATGGACTTGTTCCATGATCTGGTCCCGAAATTTTCTTTGCTGGACGAGCGCATCTGTGCGTGTACGAGCTGCTTTGCTGGGATTGGACGCAGCGGCTGCGGTATAGAATGTGCGTGGCTTGCATATCAAGCTGGGGACGAGGAAGTCCAGCAGACTGACAGTAGTTGAGGCAGGGATAGTTCTGAGCATTTCGCGAGTCAGATACTCGTCGCGAAACGCGTTGGACTCTTGGAGTCACCCGTCGCTTCAATGATCGCTTATGTAACGTCATAGTGCTACTTTGTAACTTGGTTAAAACACTCAACATGGGCCACGGTAACTCAGACAAGCTCTATATCACCCATGCTGAGCATGCAGGACTGCACGGAGATCACTCGTCGTCCATAGGATACCGAGCGTGAGTCTTGTTTTCTGTCAGCTCAATCTCACCTTCCCCCAACTCAATGACCAATTCTGTAGGAAAGTTGAGGCTCCCCACCCCGGTGCAAGGACGCCATTTGATTGCTGTGCGCTTTCATTCCAACCATTCTCACATCCTGTCTGCGCCAGAAACCCTGATGGAACCGGCTTGGTTTTCGATTTGGTTAATATCATTCCATGGCTGAAGTGCGCAATCCCATTTCCCTCTCCAACAGACTTTTTGTGTTTATGTGCGATCTAGACAGCACAATAATACCAATCCCGTCACGAAGGAGCCACTATTACCCTCCGACTTGATTCCTCTTCATTACTCGAGAAAGGAAGCGACAGGCGAAATTTACGACCCCATATCATTCAAACCTTTCAGTGAACATTCTCATATCGTTGCAATTGCGACAACTGGCAACGTCTTCCTTGCGGACAGTGTGAAGGGTGGAAAAGACCTTGTAAACGATGTTTCGTTTAAGAAGTATGCACTTCCCGTCATCCCTTGAATTTATTTCCCATGATATCCCACCTCCAGGTCAGACGTGATCACTCTCCAAAATCCCCATGGTTTACCGCCTACTTCTGTGCCAGCTCCTTCGTCTGTAGCCAAGGTTGTTGAGCCTGCGAGACCAGCAGCACCAAAAGCCGTTACAGCATTGAAGAATAAGGAGCCTGTCCCATGTGTGTAAATATCTGCTATTCATGAATTTTCATCATTGAGCATTTATGCAGGGAATATCTCTCCTTATTCAAGTGGAATGGCTGGAGCCTCATTAACTTCAACTTCCGTTGATATATCAGAGACGTCGAGCTCTAAACTTCTTTGGGACGAGGTCCGTTTGTGACTCACTAGGTTATCACGGATTTGCTGATGTATGCTTCAGGAAGAGATTATGTTTGAAGACATATCAAAGCCTTTGAAGCGTAAAGGGAAAGAAAAAGATGTTGGAAAGCGTCGCGCTTATGTTCGTGTCGTCACCAGCCTTGGTGGTGCTAGTTTGAACTTGGAACTTTACTGTGAAAAGGTAAGCAGGTTCCTCACTTGGGTCCACCGTATGATTCATTATACACAGGCTCCGAAAACCTGCTACAATTTCTTGATGCTCGCCAGGAACGGGAAGTATAATGATTGTCTTTTCCATCGTCTGGTTCCTGGCTTCATGGTGCGCCAGCACCACACCATTCCTGGTCAACAAACTCACTTTCGTATGTAGATACAAACCGGTGACCCAACAGGTACGGGATCTGGTGGGGAATCATATTGGAGTACGCCCTTCCGGGACGAGTATGACTTGAAAGGCGCTGCTAAGCATGATAGCCGCGGAATTCTAGCTATGGCAAACAAAGGAGCAAACACTAATGGGTGAGTTGTTGCATTAAGACTGCATTATGCACATTGATTGTTTCTTCATAGTTCCCAATTTTACCTAACCTTCAAACCAGCTTCTCATCTTGATAAGAAGCATACTGTATTCGGGAAACTTGTAGGAGGAGACGACGTGCTCGATGCTCTAGAAAAACTCCCAATCAAACCGGGAACCGATAGGCCGGCTAAGACTGTTAAAATAATTGAAGTCATCATGTATGCGAAATCAGACGCGTGTTCAAATCTACTTATGCTTACCCACTCTTCAGTTATCAGGATCCATTCGAAGAGTATAAAAAAAGGCTCGCAAAGAAACTCGCAAAGAGATCAGAAGGTGACAAGTCTGCTGTTTCTAAAACTGTAGAAGAAGAAAAGGACAACATCAACTGGTTTGGTGTCAAGATCGGTTCAGAAAATCCTGCCTTTGATTTCGGTGGGGGTGGTGCCGGCACTGGCACTGGCACTGGCACTGGAGGTGTTGGGAAATACCTCAGTTTGAAAAGGCCTGTGGAAACAGTAACTTCGAAGTTGCCAGAGGATTCCAAAAAGAAACGGAAAGTCGGCTTTGGAGACTTCGAGGGTTGGTAAAGACTTGGACACAACTGGGACACAATTATGAAATTCTTGTAATATGATTTTTTAGAATGCAAGCATAAGTATTCCGGATCACGGTTCCACCTAGGAAGTATACACAAAACCAGTAAACTGTTTACTATCAAGCAGGAGCAGCCACCTTCTGCCTGACTTCTGGCTCTTTCCGTGGTTCTGCAACCGTTGTCGCTTTTGGAAAGTTGGACTGTTATAATGATTCCGTGCAGCGATGAAGATAAACGAAATGACGATACCTTCTCCGATGGGCTCTTCTTCGGGAACTGAGGGAAGGATGACTCCCGCAGCTTCTTCCTTCTCCTGTGAACAAATCAGAATAAGGATTCTGCACCGAATAGATGGACTGACTATGTCCCATTGCAGAGCAAGCAGTTCGTTCTGCACTGCTTCCTCGTCGTCCAGCGTGAGGGTATTCGCAAGCAGATCACCGATTTCCTGGAAAATGTAACTATGAAGGCAAAGACAAATATTTATTCTCGAACCCTACCTTCTGATACTCCCTTGCTTCAGCCGTTTCTTCTAATAGCTTCTCGACGCTCTCAATGTTCATTTCTTTGTGTATCTCTTTCAGTACTTCGTTTCCTTGCTTCAATCCATGGAGCACGGAAACTTCGACAAGAGAGAACTCGATCGTAGTGACCTAGCAACCCGTCAGCGTAAACTAGCGCATGTTTGCAGGAATCCAAGCACCAATTGCTCCAAATTCTCCAATTGCTGGTCTGTCTTGATTAATAGTGTTTGTTGATATTTCCGACGTCGCAGAGCGATAAGTGCTCGGTCCTTCTCTCCAGCTGCAATCTGAGCTTTCGCGATAGCATGCTCACGATCTAAGATGCCCTGAATCTAGAGTAGTCTTTTCAACAGCGTGCTGATGTTATATGAAGTGGACGCGGACCTTCTTCTGGTATTGTTTGAGTTTATCCCGTTGTAGTTTGAGACTGCAGAACAATGATTCTCGAGAATAGTTACACATAGTATATAAGAGATACGACGCACTCTAGAATAGCTTTGTCCTGCGCCGTGATTTTAGGGAGTGATTGATTGCTCCCCATGTTCGCCTAGCTGGAGGAGCATAGAGTAGTTTGTGGCGATCAGCAAAGTATCGTGCTCTGGTCAAGTCAAGGCGTCACACTAGATCCAAGTTGAGGTGACGTCGGAAACCCAATTTCAATTTCTCGAAATAGAGATCATCGCCACACTATAACTACCCATCAGCGCTTAGCGAGGTTCAATATCTCTTGAGTAACCTTTTTAATGCCTATCTTCTTAAATTTTCCAAAAGTATAAGCGCAGGCGCTGCTAACTCTATACATCAAATGTTCTTTACTGTCTACAACAAACCGCATGCTGAACTTTCAAGAATGCATCGAAATTTGGAAGAGGTCATCTCCAAAATTCAGGGCCTATTTCCGCAAGTTGTTGGGGAACTGTCCATCGACAATTTTATCAGGTATCGGAATGGTGTAGTTGCCGAAGCAATCAAAAGTGAAATCGACTTCCTTGATGCGTTGCTGCATTCCAGCGATGAATGTGTCCAGATCGCATAGTCCGTCAGGGTCGGTTCTGCAACCTTTTATACCAGTGAGAGGAAGAGCAGCATCATTCAGCAACCATCGTATATGCGTTGGGTTTTTTGAAGCCGGGCATGAAAGCACTTGTCCAACAAGGTTTGTAGCAAACGGAGCGATTTGGTTGACAAAGTATGTCTGAATTATAATACGAGTGCATGATGAGGATGCCGCGGCTAGAAACAAAAATGCCTGACGGACCTGGTCTTTGGGAATGTGATCAGTAGGTAAGGGGCCATTAGCGGCAAGGCTAGTGAAGTTCATAGCAACGAAGACTCAAAGGAATTCTTCAGTGCTTATTTGTGAATATGCGCCGCGCAAACTCACTGGTAGACATCACAGTGTCATAACTTGCATCCACAAAGATAGGCTGGTTTAAAGGAAACACAACTGGATCTGAAACTATCGAAGAGTTGACTGCTGAATTAAACTGCGTGATTCTGGTTTGGGTGAGGCGAGAAACCAATTCCTGGACATAACTGATGCCTTGCGCGCTGGATGCCGGATTTCCAGGGCCGTTGGCATACCAGAAATCCAGATCTAGGGAAAACAAATCCTTAGTACACGTGACCATCTTTCAGACAACAGAATATCAATACCAATGAAATATTCATACGAATTTCATTCGTCTTCTGTGAATACATCGCAGAATTCTGAGAATCCAAGTGCAACAGTCTGTAGAAGAAGTAAACAAACGAAGGATATGATCAATATATCCGTAGTACCTCATATGCGCAGAGTTGTTGCATTGAAATCAAGTCCGTTACAGTAAGGTTGAAACCTTTTATCAGAGGAGATAACCTTTTCAAGGTCGGTGCTAAGTATTTTTGTGCCCACTTTGACGCTTGAGCACTTCCAAATGAAAAGATTTCATTGTTGGCATTGTCGCAGTTGAAATAAGGAGCTAGAGTGTTTTTCTGTCCATCGTTTTCGATCATGATGAGTTGGTGGTAATCGTTTTGATAATCCTGGACGCCAAAAAATCCTGCGGCAAAATGAAGCCTGCGACACAGTCTGAGTTTCTACATACTTTCAGCGTAAAGTTATAACTTGCGCTGAGTCAAGCATGCGAGCTAATTGGGGTATTCATCACAATGAAGGGTCAATGATAGATGATGGAGTGGATACCTTCAGATGTTGTGCGGAAGACCGGAAGGTCCGTAAAATCTTTGAGAAGATCACCTGCATGAATAACGTCAAGTCAACGAAAGAACGCAATAACGGATGAAGCTTGTAAAACACGCCGTATTTTGTCCGGAACCCAACTCCCAAATTGAATCTGATAAACCAGTGAGCCAAAATTGAGAGAGCAAATTTAGAAACTTACAATTGCGAGCGACCAAAAGGAGTCAATATTTCAGCACCAAGCTTATAGGTCCATATATTCATGAAGCTCAGTGGGCCAGAGGCCAAGAATCCGCTGCCATTGTTGGCAGCGGCGTGAACTTTAGCAGCAAAGCTGGTGATTGAAGAATCCCCGGTCGGGTACCTAGCACCATGACGATGGAGTAGGTGGACTTGGTTGATGCTACATCCTTTGGGTACCAGCGGCGAGGTATTGGGAAGACCAAAGGATTCAACCGATTGCCACGGAGATAGCTGGCCAACGTGTTGCAAAACGTTGAAAGTCTTTTTCTTGTTGTCGAAAGTGTTTGGTTCTACTAGGGGAAACATGTTGTCCATTTTGGCAACAGCAGGAGCAGTTTCGATTGCATTTGCTTCGTCTCCAGCTGGCAAATGGGTGAACGGTCTTGAATGTTACAAGTAGTCAATTGCATGCTTACTTGGAGTTGGCCCCGCGAACCCTACATCTGAACCATCCAAGAAAAAGGTGTCCGTGGTGGTTATGGTGGCACCTGGAGGGGGGGAAATAGCTGTCGAAGGTGCACCTGCGAATGTAGATGCTCGTTGAGGGAGCGCGTTAACGGACTCGGAGAGCAATGCGACGGAAGTCAACAGGGACAACAGCTGGACCATAGTGGGCAAGGGCTCGGACACGGCAGTCGAAGACACTAAGAGAAGACCTTATATCCAACTTTTCTGGCATGCTGTCGAATTGTAGATTACACGCTGGCACCAAGGGGTTGCAGCTTACGACTCCACTGGTCGCCTGTCCTTATCGAAAGAAAGGATCCGATGATGTATTGCATGCCGAAGTCAAAAATCCAGACTAGGTATAGTCTGACATCCAGTTCCCCAAGGATCCATGTGTTATTACCCCTTCTAAATAAAAGTCTTCCAGGATACGGTGGGGGTCTGTAGAGGTCCAAGACGTGTGAAAGTGTCTTCCATGTTGCTCTGGCTGCACAAGCACGCGACGTTAGAGATTTAAGCGACAGAGGCAGGGTTATCCATAAGATCTGGTGGCTCTGGTAGAGATTGGAGATGAGATAGCGGCGGTGGGTACATATGTGATGGAGAAAAGAACCATGTGGAGAGCGCCTTTCCATAAATAAACAGTCGCTTCCCTTTCAGGGCATTCATTGAATGCCCTGAAAGGGAAGCGATCCGCCGCGTCGTCGTTTGTTCAACGCGCATCTTTCGATCTGACTCCCGCTCGGGATGCTGACAGCATCGTAGACTCCATACAGCGAATGGCATCTAGATGTTTTGGAACGCGAACTCTAACAATATCAAAGCCGGTCCACGTTGCAAGATACCACGACTATGTACGCGTTGCGTCGAAAGGTAATGTTCTGCGATTTATTCTGGCTTGACCGCACTGAAGATGCCATAGCTGGCTCCATCAGAGTTCCTCTTAACTCTCATAACGTGATCGGGATAGTAAACTCTAGGGGAAATAGAAGGTAAGCACATACACCTCCAGCCTCAGACGTTACACGTAGTCTAACCAAGAAAATTGCTGTAGCCAACAGGAGGATTTTTATGGCTTCGCTAGCCTTTCCTTGGACCCAGAAGAACTGCGAATCAGTGTTAAGAAGGCTCACGGAATTGATTGGAATCCTGACTTGGTGGACGAAATGTATGCCCGTCAAGTACTTTATGTTGGCATATACGATGGGTGCGTTATATCTCAATTTGACTGTACAAGCCGTGACAATCTCTCTCTCCATCAGACATGGAGGATCTGCAGTTGCCCAGTATCTTCGACAAGAACTACACGGTTTATTTGAATCCGTAAACAAAGCTATGATACCCGATCTGTTCGCGTGGATAAAAGAAATCGGTGGATATTTCAAACGCTTTAAAGGAGGTGCTATTGCTCCTTGGATAGATGGCACAAACAAAGAAGAAATGACGCTAGAAGCTCGTGCAACGCTGGCATTCTTTGAAGCAAGTAATCAATCATCTCTGAGTCGTGAAATTGTAACATTTTTTAGGTCGATAAAAATATGTCGAGTGATACTGCAGCACAAACTTGCGGCGCAACATCATCTGTAGCACTGTTGCAGTCACTAGATGCACCATCTACTCCTTTTTTCTCAGCGCAAAAGCTAGCACTTACAGTTGCGCATTGTGGGTAAGTTTCAGGTCTGCATAAAAATATTTTGCGTCTGCTTATACACTCTTCAGAGATACCAGGGTTATTCTATGTCCTACCAATGGTAGCTCAGCTTTCCCGATGACCGAAAGTCATCATGCAGATTCGCATATCGAAAGCATTCGATTGCGTCGCATGATGGGCTCGTCTCTCATAACAGATTCTTATGGTGAATCGCGGTAAGCACTTCCCGGCTATATGTGGAGGTCTTCCTTTTAAGCATTACATAGATGGATGGGCGCTCTTGCGAACACTAGATGGTACATTTAAATTACTCAAAAAGATTAAACACTAATCACTTCCCTAGTTTGGGTGACCTTCGCTACAAAAGATTTGGCATAACTCCTGAACCAGAAGTCCGCACCAAGCTCCTAGATGGTATGCGCTTCAAAATCCTGTATGTAGCTCCTCTGAAATATCCTCATCAAGGAAAAGAATGGGCATATATGGTCCTCGTTTCAGATGGCATCTCATCCATTCTTTCAGATGACGAGATTGTAGATCTTGCGAGGGATGCTGCCAACCCTAAAAAAGCTGCAGAACGTATTCTTGCATTCTCGGAAGAACTTGGCGGAGATGACAATGCCACAGCGATCGTCGTTCCACTGGCAGGATGGGGTAAAATTGAAGGCCCTGACCAAACAAAAGATCTGAGGGAATATAGGCGGAGACAAGCTAGTAAGCCCTAGATTGATAACCATTTTAATACCTGCGTTGACACAGTTTATTCAGTTGGAAGCGAACGACAGCGTCGTATGTGATCCTACAATCCTCATATTTATTCTATTGGAGTGTAGGTCAAAGGAATACAAGTAGTACGTTCGCAACACCTATATTTGGGCAGCAGCGTGACCATCTGCCTGAGGTCCGATCCAGCGGCCCACACAAATCGTCCAGAAGGATCTTGCAATTTCTGGATGACTTGTCCTCGACCCATCAATCCTCTATTGAACCCACTTACAGTCCTTGCATCATGTCCCATGGCTAATTATTCACTATCAATACTGCATTTGTCATCAGGTAATATAAAATACAAAATATACCTTTAAGTGCATTGATTGTCTCTTCTGGAGTGCCATCTTCGAAATAAACTTCACTGTTAATATCACCAGCGGCTCCTGTCTTGTCGCTCTCAGAATCTGGAGATCCAGCTGATATACAGAATCGAGGTGCATCAAGAGCTGCTTGCGGAGTGAAGCCGCGCAATATATTCAGCAGTACTTGAACATGGCCTTGAGGCTACTTGTAGGTTAACCTTGTGGCCCAGCAAACGTGTTTAGAGAACTTGCCTGCATATAACCTCCCATGACACCGTAGCTGAGGAATAATTCATCGCCTTTAGTAGCAAGTGCTGGGATGATTGTGTGGTATGGGCGTTTTCCTCCCTACATCAGATCTTATAATAAGAGATTTGACGGAGTAACATGGTTTGAAAAGTATCATACCTTCAAGGCATTTGGGTGACTCTTGTCGAGGACAAATCCTGTACCTCTGTTTTGAAGTGTAAAACCACAACCCTTAGGTATAGCTGAACAAAATTGAGTATGAAACGTGTCTTACAGGTGCAGCAAACACACCTCCAGTTCCGAAGCCTACAGAAGACGTTTATCAGTATTAAAATCATAGAGTAGCCAAGATCGATCTTTGCACCTGCATAATTGCTTTGAATATAGCTACAAGCATTTCCCCATTGGTCGGTGACTGAACTTGTTTCAGAAGGCATTGTTAATACATGTATAAAGTTGCATTACCAGAGAAATATACGGTATCAGATGAGTTGACTGGGTTTCCCTATGTTTACAGCGCTTAGATGCGGAATAAAAGTAAGGAGTGATTGCCTACGTGGATCACTTTCGGGTTTGAACCGGCCGGGTTAAAAAGGCGTGCCCTAGCAGCCAAGTATTCCTGAGAACTACCTCTAGATTTACTGGTACAAACACCCTGAACGCGCATAAATTACCTTGCTGAGTAACTGTTCGACTGGAATATGCTCGACGTCCGGATCCGCGACATAATATTGGCTATCTTATGTTCGCATTAGGATATGCAAAGCGAATGAGGACGTAAAAAAAGTACCTGCAAATGCAAGACTGGGGTTGATTGTAAACATCGCCGTAAAACTGTGAAGGGCCTTGACATACCGTAGGGCTTCGATCAACGTATGGTAATACTCCGGGGAATTGTGTTCCATCTCGAGTAAAGGCTTTGAGAGGCCTTGTTCTTGGATATTGTCTAAAATTCCTAGTGCTAGCAATGCAGTGATGCCTGCAAAAAATTGTGTTAGCTTTTACGTTTGCGTTCTTTCCATCAACGCGAATAAGCCTACCTTGGCCGTTCGGAGGACACTATTTAGGTTGTCTAAGCCCGTGACGTGTTCATGCAAATCAAGGGCTTACCTCGTAGACTGTGACTTCATTTGCGAAAGTATACTTGATGGGTTCAACAAAAGTCGAAGTATGGTTTGCAAGATCTTCTAACTCCATAACCCCACCTTTGCTCTTGATGAGATCGACAATAGCTTGAGCAACCCGCCCTTTGTAAAATCCACTCTTTCCATGAGCGACGACCTCTCTGAAAGTTTTGGCTAGGTTGGGCAGTTGAATGATCTGTCCAGGCAATGGAGCCTTTCCGTTCAGAAGCATTTCGTCTCCATTGGGAGAGGCATTCTTGATCAAATTCTGTACATCTTCATTTGGGTTTGCGAACAAGAGAAAAAGTCGTGAACCAACCTCTGATCGTTGCCACTAAAAATAGCAGTAGTTAGCCCGTACCCATACGAGTGTAAACGGAGAGAACCGCACTGAATGCGAATGAATTTCCGAGACAGGAACGCTGATAAAAAGTTCATGTTAGCTAAGAAATTTAACATTCTAATTTGCAAACCCTTCTTCCGCTAAGCGAATGGCAGGATCGAATATATCAGCGATTGTGATTTTACCACTCCCAAAAATTTCAATGGTGTCGACCCAGGCAGCGGCGGCTCCTGTGAAGTTGTTCACAATTATTCATCAAACATCGTTAGGCCAACTAAAAACCCACCAGGAACGGTGACAGAGTTAAGATCTGTCAAGGGGATGTTTCGCTTTGCACCCCGGTTCAACATATAATCGATGGTCAGGTTCGCAGGTGCCCTGCCGGACCCGTTCAGAGCCTTTACTGTCTTAGCCTTAGCATCATAAAATAGACAAAAAGCATCGCTGCAAAAAAAAGACTGAGCTCTATATTGAATATCACATATGAAAGTGACTCACCCTCCTATTCCACAGCAACTGGGTTCAGTCACGTTGAGAGCAACAGAAGTAGCTACTGCGGCGTCGGCTACAAAATCATGAAAATCAGATGCTGCTGCTTATACACCGTCATCTGGGCATTGTACCAGCGTTCCCTCCTTTCCTCAATATTTCCAATCCAGCAGCTGTTGCCAAGGGCTGGGAAGATGAGACCATCCCCTTCGTACCATATACTACGGAACGACGGCTGGCAAATCTTTGAAATACGAGTTCTGGGTAGGCAATTTTTGTCCAATCAATTGGAGACGGAGATGTCATATTGAGTGATAACGAGGTATCTGTTAGATGTGGGCGATTGAACCTGTGGAACCGGCAAGGTGCTCTTCAACCCGCAATCCGTGGGTTTATATGGCGAATCGGATCTCCTACCGCCGCAGCGGAAACGGGAAACGATCCCGTCTACACATGGATGCTCCAGTCAAATTGATAAGTCATGGGAGTGGGGAATGTAATTGGGTGTGATAGTGGTCCTGCAGGTATGATAGCGTGGAAAGCAGGTACGTCAGATGGTTTACTGTTGTATAATTCTCCCATGGCTGCATAACGGCACTATCTAATCTTGATCGTGAACTATCAATATGTCCTCGTCCTCACAGCTACAGCTACAAGACAGACTCCAAGAAGCGTCGATAGAATTCCAAAAGTTGCAAGCTGAGCTATCGAAAGTGGTAGATGCAAGACAGCGACTTGACGCCCAATTCTCGGAGAATGAACTGGTGAAGAAGGTGCTTAATCATTCGACCCGATGTATGAGCTACCTTCTGACCTTTACTCAGGAATTCGAGCAACTGACACCCGAAAACAATGTATACAAGCTTATTGGTCCTGTTTTGGTAAAGCAGGATCAAGCTGAAGCGAAAAGCAATGTTAAGACTCGACTCGACTTCATCCGGAGTGAAATGTACGTCTTTTACTTCTTTTTTTTTTTTTAGAAAAAAAGAAAACCAACATTTTCCAGTCGACGAGTGGAAGGACAAATAAAGGAAATACAGGACAAGCAGGAGAAGAAGAAAACAGAGGTAGGTCTTCTTGTATTCTTACTTACACACTTTGTCATATCATCGTTTTAGCTGGTACAAATCCAATCTGCGCTACAACAACCTCCCGTTCCTTCTACATCCTAGAGTCAGCACCTTTTCTATGCCTACATATCTCAGATAGTGTCATCGCAACATCTTCAAGACGATTCCGCCTATGTTACCCTGACTTGAAGTTTAATTATATGTTAAGTCTGAAGTCATGCCTAACACGATTCGGATCCAAACCTCATACGCAACTCATAACTTTGTCCTACTACCAGGGGCTGTTCGGCATCAGTCAGTAATTACTGTTGAACGCAGATATGCGTTCGTCAAATTTACATCACACATAATAGAAAGGTACCACATTACATAAAATTTCTAATAATGTCTATCAGAGCCTTTGAAGTCCTACTAGTACTTGAAATTGTTGAGGTACTAAGTAAAGCTGAGGCTAGAGTATTAGTACTACTAGTGACTAGTGACGCAACAACAGCGGCCCGCAAGTCCGATAGTCTGCATACGTAGTTGGAACAGTGGAACTTACTCTTGCCCCCGCTGGATTCTAGCCATCGCCTTTCTGATATCCCAACTTTTTATACGAGTCGTCGCGCGAAGTACAGCTCGATCTCGCTACCGAAACCTTTGCTTGAATACATGTCCTCGCCGTCGTTCCCATCATTTCCGTCATTTTCATCCTTTCCAGACCTGGATGCTGGTCCGAATAAGGACTCATCCACCCCGGAACATTCTAAAAAGCAAGAACACGAAAAAAGGAAGACAAGGGAACGTGAAGGTTACCGAAAGGACGAGCGTCGACGTGAGACAGATGGTCGCCACAAAGAGCAGAAAGACCATCACAAATCACAGTCCAGGCGAGAGCATCAAAGGGATTCAGAAGGCGAGAAACGCAACACACACTTGGCTAAGACGGAAGTTGATGTTCCTAGCTTACGGAACAGTTATTTCTATTCTGACCGCAAAGGCGACCGCATGAACATTCAATATGGAGGACTGCATAGTGCTGACGTCCCGAAGTACCGTCTGGTTGCTGGTACGAGTATCCCATTCATTCTTTGGGACATCTAATGATATTTTAGGTGGTAGGAATATCCTTGGCCTCCCAAAAGATCTGGTCGTACTGCAAAGATTTGGGAAGGGTCTCGAAATCGGACCCAGAAATAATCGAAAGGTATGTATGTCGCTGCTTGCGCATACTGTGTGCGACGCTAAGAATGTAGCAAGGTGTCCGGTCTGACTGATTCAAGCTCACGCGCACTGCTGGAAAGCCCTCCGTCGCGGCAAATTTTCCCTTCAGTTGACAGTGGAAAGTATCGAGAAGACGATGGCTTTATCAAGTTCCCAACAAGACGGGATACGCAAACGGCTGAGGATTCATATCGCTCAATAACTAGAACGAAGGACAATGACGAGTCTGATACTTCTGCACCTTCAGAGGGCGAATTCAATAGTTCTGGGGGCGATGACGACCACCCTGTACTCGCAGCATATCAGGAGACATTGAAGCGCCTGGACCAAGAACTGACTGCACACCCTGATTCGATTACTACGTGGATGTCTCTCTTACAGCAAACCTTGTCTACCATCCCCATAACATCGAAGAACGCGACCAAAGCTCGATGCGAAATCACGGCGTCTATCCTGTCGCGTGCCATATCTGCAGCACCACAAAATGCCGCAAACAAGGAGCTAAGGCTTGCGTATATCAAGGCTGGTGAAGAGATATGGCATGAGAGCAAGCTACGATCAGAATGGCAGGATGCTCTGAAGCTTGGAGGAATAGAGATCCAGATGGAGTGGCTGGAATGGAAAATACGCAAGCCAGAGAACGGAATCGATGGGGTCGTCCAAGCTGCGATTCGAGCTATGGAAAAGCTTGGAACCGATGAGGATTCGGAGATCGCAAAGGTCAGAATATTCTGGCGAGTTGCTGTTGCCATTAGAGACGCTGGTACGGGTTGCTGTCCTATTTAACTTTCCTTGATTTTGACATCAGATCCACCAGGATATTTGGAGCGAGCTTTTGCAACGTTTCAAGCACAAGCAGAGCTGTAAGTCATTCATAAAATCCTTTTTCGAACTCATTGATTTAATACTTATGAAGGTTGTTCTGTCCGCCTTTGAGCATCGCTAAATTATCATTTCAGACCCAGTTAGAGGAATTGGAGGAATTCTGGGAATCTGAAGCTCTCCGAATTGGAGAAGACGGTGCGAAAGGTTGGGCTTCCTGGTATTCATCAGAAACAGACAAACGTATGCCCCACCAGTCACCTGTTAAAATACCCACTATCTCTGATCTCGACCCTTATCGTCAATGGGCGGCCCAAGAACTGGAAACTGACCGGCATATGTACATTCCGCTACCGTCAGACTCAGAAACATCAGACCCATATTCTACGGTCCTGTTTGGTGACGTTCGGTCCATGATTCTAAACATCAAATCTACAGTTGCAAAACGTGCTTTTCGTATGGTATGGTTGTCATTTATGGGTCTTCACGTTCCTGGCCTTTCTTTGGCAACATCTCGCGACCTAGACTGGGACGACCGATGGAACTTGGGGTACCTGACAAGGCCACATTACTTAAATCATATCTTCCCTTCAACTAATGGTCAAAGAAACTTGTTGACATATACGGTTGCAGGAGTGGTCATTGGGACGGAAAGAGAGTATAATAGTCCATTTGGGCCAGTCCATCACTGGTCCGCCGATGTCTCTGGACCACTTGACTTTTCGTCGACGGATCCTTCCAAACCTTTCCGAAAAGGTATCTGGTCGATTGATGATGTTCAAAGTGTGGATGAAAACGTTGTCAGAAGGCTCTTCGCAGTTTTGAAAATCGACAAGGACGACACTGAATGGAGTATCTTGGCATTGGCATTCGAGGCAGCCATCACCCACAAGAGGCAGGTATCGTTTCCACCGTATCAGACATCCCATTAATTCAAGGATTCTTCTTTAGTGCTACAAAGTTGTCAAAATTATTTCTATCTACGCATCCAAATTCTGTCTCTCTTTGGGATGCTCATGCTCAGCTCGAACGGATGCGCGGTCGACTAGACGACGCCCGAAAGATCTATCAAACCATCCTTGTCGCCAATAGTTTGAAATTACAGACCGGCTTCATGTGGTGGCATTGGGCTGAGATGGAATGGCTTGCTGGTGACGAACAGGCCACCTTGAGTGTTGTCCTCAAATCAGTTGGCGTAGAAGGACCTCGTTCTGTAATCACTGTGTTGCGGGCAAAGCGCTTACTCGAAGATTATGCGACCTCCAAAGGCTTGATTGGACGGAAGGAGGAAGAAAGTTGGATCAAACTCCGTATCCTGTTGGAGCTTCTAACAGGCGATGAACCCACCGAGACGCTGAGGGTGTTCGATCGATATCTTTCCCCTTTGGAAGAAAAATCCTCTGCAAAAGAAAGTCTAACGACGGCATTTGTATTGATGATTTACTGGCATGGAACTACCCTGAAGAAACCAATACCTCCATCCTTGCTCCGAGAGCGGGCTCACGCAGCTTTCGAAGAATATCCGAATAATTCAATATTATTAGGTATTTTACTCGAATCGGAACGAGGCCAAGGCGTTTGGGGACGAATTCGAGCTATACTTGGGGACAGTGGAGGAAAGGCGAAAGACGTAGTGCGCAGAATCGAAGAGGTGTGGGTTGCTGGATGGGAGAAGGGACGATGGTTGAGTGAAGTCGAACGTACAAGGAATGGTTTGGCGGCAGCAATAGAGCATGAACGGTCCGTCCTATAACTGCACGTTAGTTTGGGATTGATGATTAACTCTTCAATCTTTAGGACGAGAGCCAGTTCCGTCATATGGAAGTTTTATATTCAATTTGAAATACGGGCACAAGAACCACAACGCGCAAAGAAGCTATTTTTCCGGGCAATCGGGGAATGTCCCCTTGTGAAAGGCAAGTGCGCCAAATTGCGGTGGTGAGGGGATACTAAAAGCGGCACGCAGAGCTATATCTTCTGGCGTTCGGGCCACTTCGCAGCGTATTTCATGTGCATGAGCTGAACGCGCTAGCGGACACCATGGCCGAAAGAGGGATACGATTGCGCCAGGGCCTAGACGAGGTGATAGAGGGGGTGGAAACGGCAGTGGAAGGGGAAGGAGAGGGCAGTGAGTCGAGCGAGGACGAGATAGAGCACAATGCACGCGAACTGAGACGGCTGATGCCATACTAGTAGTATTGTGACAGGAGTGTAGTGTTATGTCACGTTTGCTTTGGACACCACTGTTTACACACACGAGGCACTGCTCACTGTTCCCTTCATCCTGACCTTCCTTTTAAGCCTGTGGCAAGTGTGTCCCGCACGCCGCACCGGCGTTGCCTCCCATATTGTCACAATCTGCCACTCTTCTTTCCTTTCTCCTATTCCTCTGAAACCCCCAGTAATCTTCGGCCGTCCGACTCCAATAATATTCGTTCCCTCCTTCCACTACATTTCTTCTCTCATACTCACACCCACCGCCCCTCGCCAAGATTCTGTGAATCGTCGCCGTAAAGCATACAATCGACTTAACATGACCCCTGTCTCGGCCCCCACCCTCCTCCTCCCCCGAGAAGAATGGCCAGATGCCGACTTCGACCTCCCAGACGGTGCACCGCTCCATACTCTGTCTGAACGAGACGATGACGATGAAGACTGGGATATGGAGATGGACTTGGGCGAGACGGGAGGGGCCAAGGCCAAGGTCCTGACGGCCAGCCTATCTACGAGATCCGAACTATCAACCTCCGTCGCTCAATTACCCGGTATCAATATCCGACCTCCGCTACATCTGCCAGACCCGGATGATGACGACGACAACGAAGAAGGCATATCTACCATCAAGGCATCGGCACTTCCTACTATCAAGGCCAAGGCTGCCGCTAAGCCCCTTGTCGAATCTATCGACGAGGACTTCGAGGACGGCTTCGTCTTACCAACAGATCTCACTCAACTATCGCTGGCACCCCAGTCGCTGAGCCATCGGTCTTCAAAGACCTCTTTGGAATGGGGGGATAAAGATAACTCATCTTCGTCGCAATCTTCGGATGCATACTCCACACTAGGATTCGCCGACCCATGCCCGTCATCCCACTCGACGTCCTCTCCTTCTTTACCGGACACGGAAACAGAAGAGGATGAAGATGACCTGGAGGGTTTGGTTCTCCCTTCCGCAATGTTCGAATCTGGCCAGAGCGCTCGTCAGCTCAAGAAAATTCTTGAGATGAAGAAGAAAGCTCAGCCTTCTCCTGAAGGTGTCAACTCGTCGAAAGGTGATCCAGAAGATGACTTTGAACTAGGCCTCATTATCAACGATGATGTTGACCTCAGCCCGAGTCGCCTTGTATCCAACTCTCAGCACAAATGGCAGCAACCATTTGCTCGAAGTCATAGCATACCTCCTCAACGGCCGTCGACACTGCGACCCCCATCTCGAACAAAGTTGGAACGATCTAAGTCTCCACTATACCCACCAGTTTCTTCTGCAAAGCAATTGCAGAAAATTCGACTTTCACCTTCGCCGCCCCTTCACCCGCCCCGTTCACAGCAGAATTTCTCTTCTCTAGTGTCGAAGCTTCCGGTTCCGGTCCCTTCTCCATCTCCTACCACCAACTTCCTTTCTGCGAAACCTGGAAGTCTTCGAGGTCAAAAGTCGCACTCTGGCCTCAAACCTCCCAGCCCTCCAGGCTCGGCACGAAAGCTCTCAAGGAAAGCATCGTTATCGTCCTTGATTGAGTCTGGTCAAGTACAAGCTTCTGGTTCTGGGCTATCTCCTGACCAAGTCAAGCCTCGCTACGATGAACCAACAGCGGCCTCGAGAGCAAAATCGACACACAAAAACTCTACAAGTCGTCTTCATGACTTTAAAGTTCCGCCAACGCGGCCATCCACTCCTTCTTCCAATCCTGCTGCTCTTCGCCTGACAATGCCTACTCAATCTCGCTTAAGGTCACGACCTGCTTTATCTCAGGTTTTTGCAGGCCCTTCGACATCGGGCGCGGAGTTATCTCTTGCACGGTCAAGTTCACCCCTTCCTCCACGTCCTTCATCAAATAATTCACTACGTTCCTCCGCGCCATCGCGTACAACAACAGTCTCGCCTCCTGTGGCCCCTAGACTTCTTCGACGGCCCAAACGCCCGAAGACCTATGGAGATGGGACAGAGCTGGACGGCATCGAAGATCTCCCAACCGATCGAGATAAGGAGGTTCGTTATCGTGTCCAGCCCAAAGGTTTCGGTAACCGCATTCCTGGAGCGTCGTTCTCCAAAATTGCGGACAAAGCAATAGTAAGGAAGAAGGGTAAGCGTGAAGGTGCCATTGCAAGTGGTAAGTTCTGTCGCACTTCTACGGTTTTCTACATAATAATGTGTTACAGAATCTATATCACCTTCGGTGCCGTTTGTAAATTCGCTGCGGCGGGCTACAACTCGCATTGAATTTCCCTCCATCGCCCCTTCAAGTGAAGTGCTACCTAAGAAGAAGAGAACCATTTCATCGCCCTCGAGCTCGACCACAAAGCGGAAGCCAACGCTCATTCGAAATTTAGGTGGCACCAATGCTCCCAGAGGTCTGTCTTTCGTCTACTTAAATCAACCTTTGGCTCATGTCTCGATCAGTAGTTGGAGAAATGAAATGGAACCCCCAATCGCTTCGGTGGGAAGGAAATGATCATGTTTTGCGTGATTTCGATGTCGCAGTTGGGACATCGACGCGACCTGCTCTGATTACCCAGTTAACGGGTTCAGGCCTCGGGTCGCCAGCAGGATCATTCGCTTCTGGGGCTCGTATAGTTGGCAACATGATCTTCGATCCTACAAAAATGTGTTGGGTCTCAACATTACCGCCAGAAGAAGACGAACCCGATGTCTTTGCAAATCTCGCCGATGATGAAGAGGACAGCGACGCTTGGGAGTCGAAAGGTGGCACAATCCGCGCCATTGTTCCTCAATCCACCGATGTAGTTAAATCTAGACGGCCATCAGACTCGAAGTGTGACATGTCCAGCCCCTCTAGTCATACACGGACAATATCAGAATCAGGCAGTGAACGGGGCTCGAGGGCTTCAATGGTGGTTTGCGATATTGACGACTCATTCATTCAGAGCTGTCGCGATGCAGAAGAACGACATCGCACCGAAATGAAGGGATGGAAAACCAGCCTTACAAGACGAGACAACTCGTTGGCTGCTGACCGTTCGTATCTCTTTGAGATCAGAGCACTTGCAACGCGCAAGTACTGACTTGTGACCTTGAACTTCTATGCTCACTTATGCCTCCCCTTATTATCCGTTGGCATTCTACCTTCAGCAAATGTAAAGTATATGTCTGTGTCCTCGTACATTCGACATCCTCTTATGTTGTTTTTATACCTTTCGACTTTTTTTATTACCCTCGATTTGCCTTATAATGGTCTAATGTCACACTCATTTGTAATCTTCTCCCCTTCACAATGGATTTTTACATGCATTCTCTCTCTCTATACACGAGCATTCTTCAAGAGAAATTTCTCAGTCAACCGTTGACAACTGTATATACACCTGAAGGTATTTAGATATCTCCTCGTGCTCGAGATAACGTCCTGCGTGGCCGGTCACTAAACAAGCATATCGGGAAATAGTACTTAAGGTGCTTGAGACTGACAGTGCCCTGCGGCATGCCAACTCAAACGACTCTTACTTCCCGGCTTCAGGCTGGTGGCGGTTGCGTAGCGATCTCCGTACATGGAGACAGAGCAGTTTTTTCTGAACTTTCATCAACTTACCCTCTGAAGCTCTTATCTCCTTACATTCAAGATACTACCGCGCTTGTATACCTTCTGACTTACGGAGGAGGGCTTGTCAGCGGCGATGAACTCGATTTGAAGGTGGCCATAGAACTAGGGGCTACGTTGGTGCTACTGTCTCAGGTGCGTCCACACCATCAGTAACACTCGATCCTTTCATTCCAATTTGGATTCCAGGGAACGACCAAGGTCTTCAAAGCGCGCCCCGGAAGACGCCTTGCATGTGTCAAACCTGTCACTTCCTCTGGTCTTGCTCCCAGCAGCAAGGACCTTTCTTCAACGAGGCAGTCTCTTAATTTCCACATTGCAGCAAAGGGCCTCTTATTGCTGCTGCCTGAACCTGTAACCTGCTTTCGGGGTGCTTTATACAATCAGTACCAGAGATTCCACATCCAGGACAATGGGTCCGTAGTCATTTTGGATTGGATAACTTCGGGACGAATGTCCATGGGGGAAGACTGGGCGTTTTCCCATTACTACAGCGTCAATGAAATATTTCACAATGGAAGAAGGATCGCAAAAGATGTCATGTTGCTGGACACCAAAGACCTCAATCTTAAGATACCCGACCGACCTCTCAACGATCGACTGCAGCCTTACTCATGTTATGCTATGCTTATCCTCTATGGTCCACAAATACAATCCGTCATCGCAGAAATCACCCTTAAATATAATCAACTCTCGGTCTTTAAAAGCAAAACGCCAGCCCCACTGATATGGTCTCTTTCCCCGATTGACCCCACGAACCTGGGTGTAGTGATAAGGATTGGCGGGAGGGAAACGGAAATGGTCAAAGAGTGGCTAAAGGATGCATTATCTGGTCTGAAAAGGATAGTTGGATTGGATGTGTATCGACGAGCATTTCCATAGGAAGATCAATTGCCAAGAAAGAAGTTTATCTGTCATCTCCGGTTATTCATAAGCTGATAAACTCTTTTCTGAATAATACCACCAGCGATATAACGATCCTATTCCGAAATCTGACATACCTCGACTGCGGTGGACATGCTGTGAATTACAATTGTATACCCTACGTCTTTCGTCATAATTTTAAACTTACGGCAAATTCCTGTTCATATTTATAGTTCGGCTGGCACTCCCCCAGCGGATTTGCGGAACCAGTGAGCTTATGGGAAAGTTAAATCGCTGCATGCGCGACCCTCCTGCGTTCCGAGATTCTGACAGGGCAACCTTGGGCTATTCTATCCCTGTGATCCATTCATTCAACGATTGACCGCCCTTGTCCGATAGCGAGAGAAATCAGATCCAGTGACAGAAGTCAGACCAAAGGCGTCTACTCTCACTATTCATCGGGGTCTAGGCCCGGGTTTCCCTGCCATCTACTCAATCATATTCACACCAACCCGTCACCTGCGTTAAGATCCATGCAGGCACCTAGTTTTTCTTATCGTGGGAGAGAACTGGATGGAAATAATATCGGAGACGACGATTTCGCGAGCGCTATATGAAGTTGATGTTCCTCCGCTTCTTCAAGACTCCGTTCCAATCTTCCCGGCATTTTGGTCATGGACGCACAATCGATTTCGAAGGACGATATAAAAGAAATCGATATACATGATCTATCGGACGAGTCGCATAAAGAGTTCGCGACTGTCGACGAGAGGAAACTGCTCTGGAAGATTGACATTCACGTCATCCCTTGGTTGGCCGTCCTTTATTTGCTCAATTTTTTGGATAGAGGAAGCATTGGAAATGCTAAGGCTAGTCAAAATCTTTCTCAGATCTAGAACAGTGTATGTGTGTATAGTGTGCGTACTCACCTCATATATCTCACAGTTATATAACCTCGAAAAATCCATTAACATCACCGATAAGCAATATCTTATCGCTTTAACCGTCTTCTTTTTCCCTTATTCTCTCTTGGAGGTTAGTTAGGTATTCGTTTCAGGCGGACATATTGACCAATTTCTCTGTAGCCTTTGAGTAACGTTTTCTTGCGCCGATTCAAACCGTCTATCTACTTGTCATCCATGATGTTAGCATGGGGTATTGTAATGGTAAGAAAAGTGCTCAAGTGTAACTTACTGTGCCCTTTCTGACACAAAATGTTGCTTAGACCTTCCACGGTGTTGTAAAAAATTATGGAGGACTCATTAGTATGTTTTTTTTACTCGCAAATCCACGGACATATATGTACACAACTAAACCTCTGGTTAGCCGTACGTGTCCTGCTCGGTGCCACGGAAGCTGGACTGTATCCCGGAATTGTTTTCTACATTACAAGGTGGGGCTAAATCTATTGTCTCGTTAATTAACAAACTATCTAATATACTTGCCTAGCTGGTACAAAAGTTCTGAGATGGGTTCACGGGTTGCTGTCTTTTTCTCTTCAGCAACTGTAGCAGGGGCCTTTAGTAAGTAAAGTAGAAGCCAACTTTCCAAAGTGAAATTTCTGACGCATGTGCAAGGTGGTCTTCTAGCTACTGCTATCTCGAATATGGACGGAGTTGGAGGCAAGTCAGGTTCGTGTATCTTGACTTAGCGTCAATGTATTTTGTGAACCTCTTCACCGTTCATCCAGGGTGGGAGTGGATTTTTATCCTCGAGGGTTTGGCAACTATTGTTGTAGCATTTGCGTCCTATTGGGTCATTCAGGATTTCCCGACAACGGCCAAATTTTTGACAGAGAAAGAACGTAAGTTAGGTTCAAATAGATGTTGAATGGCTAGGAACTGCTTGACGCCTTTCATTAGGACGCTTCGTGGTTCGACGTCTCAAGCAAGACATGAGATTAAGTGCCGGTGGCGAGCACTTCCAGTTGAAATATGTGCGCCAAAGTTTGGCCGACTGGAAGACATGGATCGCAAGTAAGTTTCGACATATATAAATTAACGAACAAGGCTAATTATAGTATCAGTGGGAATATACATGGGCTTGTATGTTCAATAATAGCAGGATAATATCATTGTCTTGCTGATCGTCTTTAGCGATGGACCTCTATACGCGTTTTCGCTGTTTTTGCCGTCTATTATCAATCAGGTAGGCTTGCAGCTATGAAAACACAATCGTCTGACAAACTTTTTCCTAGCTCG
Source organism: Pholiota conissans (assembly GCA_015484465.1). Lineage (NCBI taxonomy): Eukaryota > Fungi > Basidiomycota > Agaricomycetes > Agaricales > Strophariaceae > Pholiota > Pholiota conissans. Next base: position 40,598 of record MU155397.1, read on the forward strand.
GTAGAGCACGACCTCTATTGCACTTAGTTTACATACTCACCTACTTCATAATGCCATCCGTGACAGGTTTCAAAGCTAACGTCGCTAATTTACTTTCGGTCCCAGTTTATGCATGGGGCTGTTTTATGACTTGCGTTATCGGCTTCCTTGGCGATAGACTTGGCTCTCGCAGATATATTAACTAGTACGTCCAATCCAATATGAGCAAAGAAACAGAACACCGGGTTCTAACCAAAAATCATGAATAGTGCACTTTTTGGAACAGGATTGGTGGCATATGTGATTTTGATCGCGTCCACAACACCGGCGCTTTCCTACTTCGCTGTTTATCTAGCAGTTTCGTGAGCATGAGATATCCATTTTGGCTGAGAAGCATTTTCTGATATCTAGATAACCAAGCGCTATTTATCCCACTATCCGTGAGTGTCAATGCCATAATTTCATGGTAAAATATACCCACCATTAAGTACAAAGCAAATTCCGTTGCGTGGGTTGCTAGCAATGTAGAAGGGTCCTACAAACGAGCCGTAACTCTCGGTATGGCCATTGGATTTGGAAACATAAATGGGGCCATCACCGCTAATATTGTGAGTTAATGAATCCTTGGATGCAATACATACTCAAAACCATATCTTTTAACAGTATCGCGCTAAAGACAAACCTTGGTACCGACTGGGACATGGTATTGTCCTAGCATATATTGCAATAGGTTTCATTTGCTCCTTTATTTTTGCTGTGCTTCTCAAGCGAGAGAATGACCGCCGCGATCGGGGAGAGCGGGACGAAATCATACGGGGTATTGACAATGATAATGGCCGTGAGCAGAATGGGACATACAGCAGTGTAGAGGAAGCGCAGAAGGAAAAAGGCGACGCTTGGAGTGGTTTTAGATATACTCTATAATGTTGTGCTCTGTGTTTCGAGACTGTTATAGTCAATGTTGAGTGAGTGGATGTTGTTGCGAAACTACTAATTATGTAGATAAAATACAAATGTTGTGACATGCGAATAGTTAACTCCATCAGTGGGTTGGCTTATCTAAGTCCTTGAAAGCAGGTGCAGCTGGTGGTATTGATTCGTCGGCACTGGGCATTTGAGGGGCTTCTTCTAAAGGTGGAGGAGCGCTTTTTCCTCCGCGATTTTCGTCAAGCCATTTGTCCATATCGTCAGATCGACCAGCAAATGGCCGCTTGCCGAGGAGATCAATCATATCTTCGCTAAGAGTTGCATTAGAACCCTATTCAAGGTCGAAGAACGAGTGATGTGACTTACCGAGTGATGACTTCCTTTTCCAACAACAACTTCGCCACCTTCTCCACGTCCTCACGATGCTCCGTCAATAAAATCCTTGTGCGTTCATATGCATCTGTGATCATCTTGCGAACTTCGAAGTCGAGCATTTCCGCCGTCTTCTCACTGAATGGTTTCGTCCAACTCTCCTTGGCCGCGCGATCACCCCCATAGCTCACTGGGCCTATAACACCGTTCATACCATAGTTTGCACAGGCTTCGAAAGCCATACGGGTGATTTTTTGTAAATCATCTTGTGCTCCTGTGGTTATATTCTCGAGACCGAAGAATATCTCTTCGGAAACACGGCCACCTAGAGTCATGCAAATTCGATCGGCCATTTGAGGAGTGGAAAGCAAATAACGATCAGGTGGGAGGTACTTTGAAGAGAGAGGGGAATGAGACAACGTATAATCAATATCCAGGAGAACTTACCTGAGCATAACCCAAAGCACCAGCCCCTCTTGGGATGATGCTCACTTTGAGTAATGGATCAGCATGTTCCAAAAACCATCCACAGATAGCATGACCAGCTTCGTGATAGGCGACGGTCTTCTTCTCTTCGGGGCTGAGTACTCTGCTCTTCTTCTCCAGACCTACAATGACGCGTTCGATGGCGGTCTCGAAGTCATCAGGTTGGACAGTCTCCGAGCCGCGACGAGCAGCACGAAGAGCAGCCTCATTGCAGACATTGGCAATATCGGCACCAGAAAAGCCTGGAGTGAGCACGGCCATCTTCTGAGCGAAAGAATCAATATCTGCTTTGATTGCAGCGTCGAGACGAAGGGGTCCTAAATGTACGAGATATATACCCTTTCGTCCAGATACATCCGGCCGATCGATGGAAATATGTCTGTCAAAACGACCTGGACGCATAAGAGCGGGATCCAAAACATCGGGTCGATTCGTGCCTGCCAGTACAACAATGTGTTCGTTGGTTCCGAAACCATCCATCTCGACGAGAAGTTGGTTTAGTGTTGATTCCCGCTCGTCGTTTCCTCCGAAAGATCCTCCTTTCCCTCGGGCTTTGCCAATGGCATCAATTTCGTCGATGAAGATGATACAGGGAGCATTCTTCTTGGCTGAAGCGAATAGGTCGCGTACACGTGAAGAACCGACGCCAACAAACATCTCCACAAATTCGGACCCGGAAACAGAAAGGAAAGGAACTGACGCTTCGCCGGCAGTGGCTTTGGCAAGTAGGGTTTTACCAGTACCAGGAGGGCCAGAGAGAATGGCCCCTCGAGGAATCTTGGCACCGAGCTTTTCGTATTTGGCCGGATTTTTGAGGAATTGAACAAATTCCATGATTTCTTCCTTGGCTTCGTCCATACCAGCTACGTCCTTGAACTTGACTTTGACCTCGGTATCCTTGTTGAAAAGTTTTGCCCTGCTTTTCCCAATGCTGAATATGCCACCGCTTGAACTTCCGGAACCGCGTCTGGACATCCAGTAAAGAGCACCTAGAAGTAGGATTGTCGGAGCGAAGTTCAGAAGGGCGCCAACGGTCGAAATTTCTTCCTGGTAAGACACAGGGATGCGCTCCGAACTGGGAATACCGAGCTCTGCTTGAGCATCATCAAGCTTCCGCTCGAACGCTTCGACACTGCCTATTGAGAAGTAGTATTCTGCGCCATGCGATCCTGCAGGGTGCATTGAACCCGTCGCATTGGAATGCAGCTTAACCCGGACTCTCTGGTTGTTAATAACTGTCAGGCTATCGACGAGACCCTTGTCGAGGAAAGCGGTTCTAAATTCCTGCCACGTTATTTCCCTGGATGCAGAGAGAGTTGAATTTGACCATGCAAGGTATGCAATGGCAGATGCCATGATAAGCGTGAGTTGGGGATTATTGAAGCCATTAGGTGGGGGAGGAGGTTCTTCTTGGTTGCGACGACGTCGATTATGTTCGCCTTCTTTCTCCGAAGACTCTGAATCTTTCTGCTGTTGCTTCCCTTGGGATTGCTGATATTGCTGGAAAAAGCCTTCGAGCCCTTTCGGAAATACAGGCTTTGAGGATTTCCCCTCCTCCTTCTTGATTTCCTGGTCCTCGTCTTTACTCTTGGACTTTTCTGCTTCCTTTGTCTGGTGGGGTGCAGGGGGAATAGTGTACAAGCGAATGGCAGATATTTGGAGTCTACGGGGCCTCAGCAGCGCTGCTGCCCTGGCCGAACGGGAGAGCATGAGAGAAGAGATGAGAATGGAACGGCTTGCTATTTCCTGCAGTGTAGGTACGAAATATTTCATTACGTAACAGTCCCGGCTATTGCCGTTCATTCCCCGAGCTTAGGGTGGTCAGCTATTTTACCCATTCAAGTCCTTTTCCCCTCGTTCATGGATTATCATCTATCAAACTCTGAACTGCCACTTCAGCGATGCCGAAGGCATCATGACGCGTCAACGGTTCTCTCCGTTACTGTGCTGAGTGAGCAAGTCAAGTCACGAGAGCCATGCACCGTGCGATAAAACGCTTCCCAATTAGTCCTTTTTTGATAAGCGCCTGTAAGAAAGATGGGATAGATTGAACATTGTACTGATTATGGAATGTTCACATTTGTACTTCGTACATGGGTACATTAGGACAGCCAGTGCCAACATATTTCAGTGGATGGTGACTCAATAGTGTGATAGACACAAAGTGATGCTCCACTATTCGTAGATGCAGTCCATGATCCATGAAAACAGAGCGGCGTTCACCTCACGGGGCGAAGACATCATTAGCCAATGACCATCTTGAAATTCGCGTACCGTGACGTATTTGCAATGATACTTGATGATGGCGATACTTAGTACTGCTGGAGAGATATAATCATGGAACGCTGCCGCGAAGAAAACAGGCTGATCCACTGGATATTTCTCCAATGGAATAGCTAGAGATGTCATACTATTATTAACCGAGTCACGCGTATATGCAAAGAATAGAAAGTGTTATGCATACGTTTATCGTCATCTGCGTTGATTCCTGACACCAGCGCCTAATTAAACCGATCAGCCACGAGACGAGAAGAGGGCGCCAATTCCGAGGTTTAAAAACCAGATTATCTCTAACCTTATACCAGCAACACGCTGAAAGACAACCTTCCTGGACGAACATGTTGCGCCATGCTGCAATGTCCTGCGATTGTTAAATATGAGCCTTCGATATATATATATAAAGGTAATGAGGGGAATCACGTCAGATTGAATATATGGTGCCATGGGTAGTTTAGCATCCCGTTCAAGCCACGACTTCAATGCGCCGATAGGTGCAACCTGAGTGACCCATATTTTAGGATCATTCGGGAAGAGAGCACTGAAGAACGAGTCCAACTTCACAAAGTTATTGTTAGCAATTATGTTATACTTAATTTGGACAAAGCACCAATGGCTTACATGGCCTTCTATGACCGTATGAGTATCGTCTTCGGCAAAAAAGTTAACATGTCCACAGAGTTCGTAGCCGCACATCTTCTTGGTCTGTATACGCATTTTAGCTTTACCTCCATTACCGCAAGCTCAATTCGCATTCAAAGTAATCACTGACCAGCCTGAGAGTATGGTCGATCTTTGACAAAGGACGAGGAGCAGAATAGGGCACAGCAAGGAAGGCATAAGCCAGAAAGCGTTCTGGATAGAAATTGGCCAACCGGGAGGCAATTTTTGAGCCCCTGGACAGGTTTGAGTAAGATGCACGTCAGTCCAATGTAGCAATCCGTTCAAAGATAACCGAGATACTCAACAAGTCATGACCAATGACAATCACTCTCCGCATATTTTCTTCGTCCATAATTTCTACGATATCTTTGCATATCAGGCTGGCTCGATACACCTCCGGATCCGTTGGTTTCGATGTGCCGCCAAATCCTAGAAGGTCTGGTGCACAGACAAAAAACCCACGAGCCTGAAAATACTCGACTTGATGCTTCCATAGACGGGAACTCGTTGGGAAACCATGTAGGAAGAGAAGAGCCGGAAGAGCGGGCTCGGCAGGATCCTGTTGCAATTGGGCAACTATTTCGAGGCTCGGGGCTCTTCGATAATACGAGTACGTGAACCCACGAGATGTCGTCAACTTCTTGTAGTGGCTTGTATCCATGATGGTTTTAGGGCGAGGGGTTTGCGACGACCTTTAACATGCTGGTCAGAAATATGTAGTTTACAAGATGATTGTACGTAATTGGCCCAACATCTGTGGTCGGTGTCTATCCTTGTCCATCCTGATCTTGCCTGATACTGATGCATTGCGTGCATTTAATTATCTGCCGCGTTCCGGCTTGTGAGATTTATTACTTATCTTTGGTTAGACCTTGACACCATCAGCCGGATCTAAAATGAAAAGAACTGTATAATTCTGTGGTACCTCTGCCACGAACAATGGGTGACTTTCCATAACGCTAACTTGAATATCTAAAC
>MU155398.1:0-46133 GCA_015484465.1 Pholiota conissans
GAAAGGTAGCGTGGAGGAGCGGGGTGCTGCCGGGGTAGCGTGCACGCTACCATCACGCTCCACCCCGCTACCCCGGAAAAATCTCCAGCCCCGTAAAGAGCAAACTGGACACGTCGTCCGAAGGTCCTTGCCTTTTACAAACCTACATCCATTTACCTACCACTGGAGATGAACTGGTTTGGCGATTGGGCACCCAAGATACAGGAGATTTGTATGTCAATTATCGATTAGGAAAATTATATTCCACAGAGACAAATCAGTAGACTAAAGATAAAACGGACCATGCAAGAGAAACAGAGAGATAAACGAGCGTGAATAATAACTGATAACTGAAGGGTATTGTTATTTAAAGAAGTTCTTCTGCGATCAACGCAACGGCCTTGTCCGAACGAGGCTTGATAACACACTTAAACGGTTTAGGGTAGCTGAGAAGAACACGTTACGATCCAGAAGTTGAGCATCTTGAACGAAAGAATCATACCTGATAATTCCCGAAGTATTGCCATGGACAGGCGTAATCGAAACACCGTTAGCGTCCAATGCTTTGGTTACGTCGAAGACGGCGAGCGAGGCGGCAATGCAGTTGAAAACGGAAGCTTCGGCGAGATGCATACCGGGGCAGATACGGCGACCGAATCCGAAGCAAAGCTTTCTGGGGTCTAGTTCCGCCTCTTTCTCTGGTGTCGCGATATGGCGTTCCGGTCGGAACTCGAAGGGTTCGGGATAGGTTTCTGGGTCGTGTAGCATGTTCCTGGTTATTCCAGGAGAATGATAAGGAGGCGTAGAGAAAGTAAAAAAGGACGCAGACGCACCATAGGTTCGCAATGATCAAGGCCCCCTTGGGAATGAAGTAGCCTCCGATGTAGCCATCCTCAATAGGCCTGTGAGGAACACCTAAGATAGCATTTGTGTGAGAAGCGCCGAACAACGAAATTTTTTGCAGCTGACATACCCGTTGGGGCCACACAGTTCCATCGCAAAACTTCAAGGACAACGGCATGGACATATGGCAGTTGAGGAAGATCACTCAGGGTAGGAATCCGTCCATTCCCAATGACGGCATCGATTTCGGCTTGCGCTTTCTTCTGCACCTCTATTAAAAGGAGTGAGAAAAACGAAAGAGATCTTTCGCGCAGTCAATTATACCTGGGAATAGCGTCATGGCGAGGAAGAAAGCATATTCCGAACCAGCAGTGGTATCCGCTCCAGCTATAATGATGAAAGACACTCAGCGTACTGCGGAATCACAGATAAAATGGACACGTACCACCGTACATCGAACTAGCAGTGAATTTGAGGTCTCGCAACTCGTCAGCGGACATAGAAGCCTCGTTTTCGAGACTGGTAGAGACAAATGAAGCAGGAGCGGTTCCGGCAGCCTACGAAGCCGGGTCGAATGGGCGTCTAATTATAGTACCGGAGACTTGAAGCTTACCATGCTGTCCTTTGTATACTTGTAAGGCACTTCCACCATGCTCGCCGTATCCTTTGCCCAAGCCCGCGCAGTCTTGAGGAATCCCATTCCTGGGAACCATTCAGGAAGCTTCATCATCCCGGGGAAGAAGTCGACAGGGAACGCGCCAGGGACGGTCGCAGCGTTGAAGTTCTCGTTGGCGCCCTCGATCAAGTTGACGAATGGGTCCTCTCCATCCTGAACTTCATAGCCATACGTGAGGCGCATGATGATACCACCGGATAATCTGCAGCAAGTAAGCTATCAGCGGGGGAAAACAATGAATCGAAGACAAAACGCACTTCCGGAGGTGGTCCATCACATCCTCTGGCTTTCCCAGAGTGCGCTTCAAGAACTTGCGAACCTCCAATTCGACAAGAGGGGAAAGAGTTTGGACAGCCTTTGGGGTTCCGAGGTATCGAGAGAAATGCTTGCGGTATGTCCGGAAGCGACTCCCATACTCTATCAGAACCAAAGTTTGGTCGTAACCAACGAGCTTGCCTCCCATTTGCAGCACAGGGCGGTCGGAATAGATAGCGCCTTTCTTGTCGAGCTCGTCCATGATGCGAGCAGAGTTCACAATAATCATCGGCTGTCCCAATAATGACACAGACAGTATTCCGCCTGCACATCGAAAAATATTAGAAATCCCAATGAACAGAACTCAACTATTATGTCTTGCTCACCGTATTTGCGCCCCCATTCAGCAAACTTCAGCCATTCCTCCGTCGGTGGCATCTCCAAAAGATTCTACACGGGGAAGAAAATCATTGAGAATGGCCCTCCCGCGACGATACACGTATTAACGAACACCTATGAGAGGATAACCTTTCGGACCCGGAGGGAGATAGTGGCTTGATGCTTTCCTCGATTCCACTATGCGCCAGAGGACGAAGACGGTGGCGCCGGCAGCGGCGACATCGAGGAGGGTCATTGTTGGGGAGGGTGATGAGCGCGGAGTCTGCTCTGGCAGTCGTTAAGGAAGAATAAAGTAGCTGAAGGCGTATCAGGGGCCCTCCATGTGCCCCGCCTCCATGGGTTATCTCCTAGACTCTCACCGACCAACGGACACTCGTGTACCTGTGAAGACATGGGCCGAATCTGATCGAAAATATGGGTTTTGCATCCTAATTCGTTTATAGGTTAGCATGTAACATACCCCCGGATTGATAAAACATATACACACCCCGAAATAAGTCATGCCGTACGCGCCCCGTTGAACCGAGTTCCATTCTGGACGATAAATCAGCCTCTTGAGTCTTGATTGCTATTGAAAAGTCCCTGATTGGCCCCTGTCGGAACCAAAATTTGGGCGTCTACTTGTCGTAGAGTATTTTTTTGCGGCTTTTGAGGCTATTTGAATGATTCCAACGCTTCATTCTGCCCTGGAGACATGAGAAAGGACGTTGGGCAGTGACAGTCGTGTACGGAGAGGATGATTTGTGGGTCCATTGTGGCATCACGCCGGTTCGGCAGGGTCGGCAAGGTTAATCGTCGATTTTTATTACCTAATTAAATTAAATGATTTGCGCCCACTAATTGGACGTGACGCATTTTTCGCCAGCTCCACTCGTTCTCTCTTACCTATCCTCCATCTACATGTATTCCTGAGAACCAAACAAGATCTCAGTAGTCGCTCATAAGACAGCTTTGAAGGCGCTAATGGTGCTCAGAAAAAGGTAAAGATAATCTTTATATGTTTTTCATGCATTTGCATCTTGGCTCAAGCGCTCAATTCCGGATCGCAGATCCTAATTTTTTCAAATGCTCCAGTCATCAACAATATCCCGGCTTCTGTTGTTTGAAGATATGTCTCCTCTGATCGGATATGAGTTGATTGTTGGTGGTCACCCTGGATGCTTTAGAACTGAGAAAACTTCGTGGATGCATGGCGTAACCATAGACGCCATTCAATTCTAAGGTATCGAATCCACATTGTACGCCTTTCTCTGAATTGCTCGAAAGCATTTTTGAGCCAAGTTCCATTTCTAACCACAAGCGAATCTTTCGCGTAGATGTGCAGATGATTTCGATTGACGACCACAAGGGTCTGGGCTGACGAATATATGCCTTGGCCGCATCCCCAATTTTGAGCTGTCGTCGTGTGTTGTATGTTTCAAGGAGGAGAACGAAGGAACCTATGGAGTGTGGATCCGTGCTAAAGTTGCTGGAAGGGACGCCTGGGTGCAAGAAATTCGTGTATCGATTCAATTGGCATGACCCGTAAATTGGAGCCGCAATCTTCCCAAATATTCCAACACCAAGCCGTCTGGAAATCAGCCTGAACTGTCTAGCCTCCGCCAGAATCGCCCATTCCCTTCGACTCTTCACTCCAGCACGAGATTCCAGACATATGATTGCCCTTTAAGTTTCAAGAATTCTCCCTGCATGCCCAGCGGCAGCCGGGGAGACATACCGCCAGTAATAGAACATGACAAATTTTCCTGGTCTGGTGAGGACTTAGCAGATTTCCCCATTTGATGAGATCGCTCGCCTTCTATTTCCGTGTGACTTCGTTCATAGTTGTAATCACGATACCAGGAACTGCGAAGCCCCAAATGTAATAGTCTGTTGTGTCGTGAAAGAACTCACTTTATGTCAGGGTTCGGTAAGTAACCCGTTCGTTTTGTTTCGCCTCTCTTTCTCTTTCCTCCACCAGATCTCACGTTTGGCTTCTCGTTTAACAACAAGAGGGCTGGCCAACGTAATAAGTACTGCAGGAATCCGTCTTGTCCTCTCCCTACAAGGCCTCCTCTCCCCTCGTTACTCCGTCCACCTTCGATAATTTACAGTTATGATTACTGGAGAATCAGCGACCTTGGATCCATCGTTCCCATTGGACAACAGGTGAATCTCAATAGTTCTCTGTTTCTCTCGATTGCTAAGGTCGGATTGCTATTAGCATGGGTGCGATGATGATTGGAGTCATCGTTAGTGCCGTGCTACATGGGATTACACTGATGCAAGCGTTCATGTATTGGAGGAGTAAGCACGCTCTCGTGGACTCGATTCCTTCTCATAGAATCGGATGCAACTCTTCTAGACTTCAGAAAAGACGCGTTGTACCTCAAGGCAATGGTGAGTGGTCCATTGAGCTATGATCGTCTGCCCATCGTGATGGCTATTGATAGGTCCTGACGACCGTAATTTTCGACGCTATTCATCTTGCGTTTATCTCGCATACCGGTATGTCGTTGGAGTCGATTCTACAAGCGCCCCTATTTACCGGACGTAGTCTATCATTATGTCATCACGAACTATCAGTGAGCCTTTGCTGCTGCATGATTTTGAGTGTCTCAATCCAAGCGTCATTCACAGCCATCCAGAAAATCTCCTGCTCATTACCTGGTAAGAATTCCCTATGGAACGTTGAAACCTCGCTGACTATTTCTTAACAGGTCTGTCATTGTACGTCAATCTTTCTGTTATGTTCTTCGCCATAATATTCAATTTTTGTGTTCTCTTAGATGGAGGCCCTCTTCACGGTATGCACCCCCGTCTCATCCATTTAAGCAATCATCGTTGACGTGTTTTGATAGGGAGTCAACGGAGGACTCGTTCAAACGTACGTTCTTTTGGCGTTATGCTGCGATCTATTCTGAGCTGGAATATTAGCTTCTACGTCATGCGCGTATGGCGTTGTGCGTATCCTATCTGCTCTCTACTTACAATATCGGCTTAATATCTTTGTATAGTGAGCCACCAAAACTCCTTCCTTGCCGGCGGAATTCTTTTCTTTATCCTTTGTACAACGGGTGGGTTCAGCTTTGATCTTACGTATACCGTCTCGTCTCTGAACTGGGGTTCATGAACTTTGCAGGATGTGGTACAGGTGACCTTTTCCTCTATCTTAATCCGTTGGACATTGACTAATATATCTGCAACTAGCTTGGGTTGTTCTCGGGTATGTCTAATTCCGTATAACTCGCTTTAGCTTTCTGACGTCTATCTATACAGAATGCAAATGGGAACCTATGAAAGACTCTTAAGCATCACTGTGAGTTAAGGGTGTCCAAGCCTACTGGTCCCGTCCCTCGCTCATCGCGCTATTATATCTCCAGCCTCTCACTATCACTATCAACGCTCTTTCAACATTTGTGGATATATCTATTGCAGCTAGCCTCTGTATATTACTCAATAAGTCCCGCACGGGCTTCAAAAAGTCGGTCTCTTCTAGCTCGGGTCCTTCTTCATACTAAAGGTGTTCTCTCCAGGTCGGATTCAATAATTAACAGACTGGTTCGTCACCTTGACATGCTGTGACGCTTCTCTTCTGATTCGAATCTCTTGATAGATCATCTTCGTTGTCAATACTGGAGTGTGAGTGCATATTGTTTCGATGCCTTTCTCATTTCTGAATTCTTGTTTGTCCACTAGTCTCACAACGTATGGAGTTCTCGTATTTGTTCTGTTTTAATTTTACTGATAAAGCTACCTAGGTGCTGCGCCATCGCATCACTTATCTGTGTAAGTATAATTCGTTTATTTGGCATTCTGGGAGTTGATAATCTTCTTAGCTCATAGCCTCGTCCAAGAGTCTAATCTACGCCTCCTTTTATTTCTGCATCGGCCGTTGTGAGTCTCCTCCGGAAATTATGTGTGCGGTGGTGTAATTAATTTGGATGTATAGTGTATACCAACTCCTTCCTAGCCACGCTAAACGCGCGCAGATCCTTCCAGAGCAATTTCGACGACTCCAACCACATGATGATGAGCATGCCGACCAGCGTCGTCAGTCCACAAGGAACTCAGCTCGGCATCGTCGGCAAGTCGTCGACAAAGAATATCTCGATCCGCATCGAGACTGCCACGACGAAGGACAACAAGGATAAGCAGGACTCTTCGGTGGGTTCAGCTTTTTCGCGATGCTCTTCTGTGCTTTCTGACTTGAACTGCATAGCTGGCCGATACTCGTAATGGGCAGAGTGATGACGAGCTGTCCAAGAAGGGCCAGATGTTCTAGCTGTGCAGGCTGCACATACTTATAGTTATATATATATACCATATATTCGTCGACTGACAATTAGACTACTGCCGCTATTGGGGACTGGATATAGCTGAATCCCTTTGACATTTTCCAGTGTTCAACTATGATTTTCTTACTACGGTGACAGACTTCCATCTGAAGAACGACATACATTTCCCACTTCCTAGGCCGCACATGGCACCACAGAAATTTCAACACATGAACGTTCAAGTCACTAATTGTTCTCATAATTAGCACTCGACCAATAGGAAGGTTCTACAAATAGGAAAGTTTTGAGACTCAGATATATTTGTCTAGAGCACTCCATGTTAAAAGGTATATAGATTACAAAAATTCAAGAGCGGCAACTCAAATGCTGAGAGTTCGAAAGCAATCGAAATACCTGTTGGCATTGTAACTCACAAAGCTGATTTTTTAGAATTTCTTAACAAGTGACGGCGGCATGTCACGTCACGCGGGTAGGACTCGACGCGACCGTCGGACATGATGCCTCTCTCTCCCACCACCTCCAATCCAGAGTTCTCCCGCCGATTCTTCCTTCCCACTTTGTGTTGATATTGTTAATATTATATAGGTTTGCTTGCGCTTTTGGTGGGTTATAAAAAGTAGCACCGGGGCGAAGCAAAAGAACGATAACATTCATTCAAGCCGACTTCGATAAAACTTTCCCAGTGAATTTTCACCGCGGAATTTGCGCGCATTCCACCAGACTTCTCTAATCCTGCCTTGTGATCTGTCTTATGAATGGCCTGGGACAAATTGTGGCGTGGCATGCTGCATTGTTCAGCATTCGCCTCGACTCTAACAGTTGCATTTCAAAATGGTCCGTTTTACTCAGGATTCAGAGGATCATGACGCTGGAATATGGTTGACATACGAAGATATTCTTAGCAATGCAATACGCTGCCACTCTATTGGATCACCCTGCGCTATTAGGTCTCAGGCTACGCGGAACGCACGTCGAAGCTGCTGCGTCTAGCCGTATATTTATCAACCGTCCTGGTGACCTTTACTTCTTTTGATACCCAAAAGGCTCCTTGGCTGAAGGTCAGAGACATAAAAGACCGAACACTCTTCAAAACTTTCTCACTTTTAACACTTCGTAAGTCTCGAAATGCGAACAAGTTTCTCGCGCCTCGTCTTTATTGTTACGTTGGCTTTCTCCAGCGTCAACGCAGCTCCCTCTGCAGGGCCGATTGTCAACCTCGGCTATGGCTCTTTTCAAGGTACCACTGCTGGAAACTTAGATAAATTCCTTGGGATGCCTTTCGCTGCCCCTCCGTAGGTCGGATATAGTTTAGAAAGATGCTCGTGCTGAATATTTCTTTCAGCGTCGGAAATCTTCGTTTTGCACCACCGCAAGCTCCGAAAACATTCACAGGTGTCCGTCAAGCAACAGCTTTTGGTTCTGCGTGCTTCCAACAAGCGCTCAGCGGTAACGGCACGAACGCTGCAAATGTATCGGAAGATTGTAAGCTGATTCCAACGTTGCATGAAATGCAAGTGTAATTGGTTTCGTAGGTCTCTTCATCAATGTTGTCAAACCCACTAGTATACCTAAAGGAAAGAAGCTGCCGGTGTTGATGGTAAGTATTAAAACAGCATGTGCTTTGTGCGTCCTGACTGAAAGCGCGGTTATGCAGTGGATATACGGAGGTACCCACTCTCATCTTAAGTTTGAATATTCAAAAATCTCAATCTTTTGTGGACTAAACAGGCGGGTTTGAAGCTGGCGACACGTCTGCCAATCCAGGAGATACTGTCGTAGCTAGATCTATCGCCCTTGGAGAACCCGTTGTGTATGTATCGGCAAATTACCGGATAAGTGGTACGCTGCCCATTCAAATCGAATTTTCTGGACGCTCTCGCTTATTGTGAAATGTAAGCGCTTGGATTCCTCGGTGGAAAAGAAGTCAAGGAAGCAGGCATCGGAAACGCGGGTCTTCGTGATCGTATGTCGTATTCTGTATCCAAGTTTTCAACCTTTCTGAGTCGAATCACAGAGCGATTTGCCATGGAATGGATCCAAAGCCACGTCGAAACCTTCGGAGGTGATCCTACTAGAGTCACTATGTATGCAAAACTCGCGTTATCCGATACTTGTCAGAGAATCTCAATGATCAGTGATACAGCTGGGGAGAGAGCGCTGGTGCTATCTCAGTTGGCATGCACTTGATAGTCAACGATGGTAATCCGAATGGACTATTCCACGGTGCCTTCATGGTATACTTCCGGTCGTTTTCGGCATCTCAAATCATGATTTTTTATGTCTCTTTTCCGTACACTAGGAATCCGGTTCTCCCGAGCACCTCAGAGACATCACCACCTACCAGCCTTTCTTCGATCAACTGGTTTCGAATACCGGGTGTACTAGCTCGGCCGACAAGATTGCCTGCATGAGAGCGGTTCCTTTCGGCAATATCTCGACGGCCATAAATCTTTCTCCTGGATTCCTCACTTTTATGAGCATCAACCTCGCGTGGCAGCCCTCTGTCGATGGTCAGTTCATCGCTCGCGACCCTTATGTGTCTATTCAGAAGGGTCTGTACGCCAAAGTTAATATCTTCCTGGTTATTTTATTCTGGTCCTACGGACTCATCAACTCCACTACAGGTACCCTTCGTCACTGGTGATTGCGAGGATGAGGGAACGTACGTCAATTGAACCTTTGTGTCATCCAAATTAATTACCTCTCTGGGAATAGGGTGTTCTCTTTGACATCGTTGAATATCACGTATGTGAACAGTTATTGTCATGGTTGAAGAGAGGGGTTCTGATGACATTGATGATGTTCTTAGAAACAACGCACAATTCTTGGGCTATATGCAATCGAAGTAGGTCCTCACAACAGTAGCACATTCGAAACATCCCCAAGGTTCAATTATGTTATTTCGACAGCTTCTTCCCAGGTATCAGCCCCACCGATCTAGCAGCTCTCTCGCAAGCATATCCAGACGACATTACGCAAGTAAGGGAGCATATCATATCGGTTTGGTATATAATTCTCTGACAAAACGTTTTGCAGGGCTCTCCTTTTGGTACTGGGACTGCGAATGCCATGACGTAAGTCCGCATATGTATTTTATTACGGCGGAGTAACAACACATTTGGCAGGCCTGAGTTCAAGCGTTTGGCTGCCATTCAAGGTGATATTGGCTTCCAAGCACCTCGAAGATTCCTTCTACAAACAGCTGCCAAGACACAGCCTACTTTCGGTTTCCGTGAGTCATCCATGTATCTACCAGTACGTGCTATTCAGCGAAAGGATGCTGAAACGAGCACATTCAGTCTTCAGACGCGGAAAGTCCAGTAGCTTGGGAGCCTCTCATGGATCTGACATTCCTGAATTCTATGGAACATCTTCGCCCACTGCAGCAACCATAGACTTCATTGGCACCGATGCTCTTGGTGCGATTTTTTGAGTTTTGACCTTCGGATTCAAATATCGACCGCAAACTTACCTTTGAAACAGTCAACTTCGCCAACACCAAGAACCCGAACTTGCCGAAGAACTCGATGAGCTTGCTTTCCGCAATCCAGTGGCCAGAGTGGGGAAGCTCTGTATCGCAGCCTCCTTTATTAACTTTTCAAGATCCTGTCCCAGCCGTCAACATCACGTTCGACACTTTCCGCATTGAAGGAATGAACCTCATCAATAAAATATCGCTCACGACTGGGAACAACGTCTAGGAAGTATTCGGCGGTGATCATTTTTTTATGTATTCGTCGCGTTCCACTGTACATTTACGTTCCGAATTTTGCGAATGCGATACAAAGTCGAATCGCCGCATTGGTCAGAAGGATGAGCTAAATATATTAAATAAATATGCCGGAATTACAAGCAATGACGACGAGATGGGTGGTTAGATATATTTACGGCCTGGTATGATACCTCTACGTATTAAGAAATGCAATTGACCAGTGTCCATCCAAGTCCGGCTACTTGATGTGGGGTATAAGAATCGAGGTCATTATGGGATATTAAAGGCCTTTTTCTCTGCATCCGTCCAAGAAAATACGGGAAGCGGGTGGGCTTCCGTATTAAATGTCCAGGTCGTGAGGTTAAAGTTCTTGGGGTCGTCGAAGAGGAGATAGAGGTACTTGAGTGTTTCGGCGAGGAAGAAACTATTGATAGAGGGCTCGTCGTCAGCGGTGAAGTTGGTATATGATTTGCCTGACGTACCTTTGCATCTCATCCATAAATCGCGAGCCATCATCCACGTCGCCAATGCTGGCATATGCGAACTCGGTACGTGTATGCTCTTCGATGGCTCGATAAATTTCGTAGCCGCGCTGCCTCCACTTGACATCTCCTGTAAATCTCCACATGTAGAAGATACTCTCTACTGTCTACGTTAAAACGCTCCAATTAGACCGAAAAACATGGACTTCATGATAAAAAATACATACCTCCGGCCGCAACATATACTTGGAATCGGAATTAGTGTAGTCGCGTTTTGATCTGTCCTTCTCGGGCGCGGGTTCAGACAAACCAGGAGGCTTTCCACGGCGTCCTTTCGATTTCCACTCCGTCACTAGTTCCACCCAGTTCTTCCCTGGAACCATGCTGATGATCTCAGGCCCCAGGTCAGTCTTCTGGTCGCGGTAGGTGATATAGCATGTGTATGTAAGGCCTTCCGCAGCCCACTTGTGGAGCTCCCGCTCTTCGGGGGGCAAGTCGAGGACGGAAACGCCGAGCATGAGCATTCCAGGCAGGTAGCACGTTAGATGCTGGAAACGGTGGCTGACTACTTTGTTCTCCATGTCGCCGGCGTACATCAGCCCGCGATTGGGCGTAACATAGATGAGGTTCTTGATGATCCCATTCGCTGACTTGATGTCTGCAGAGCGGTGATGAGAATCATTTGGGTGAGTTAATAATGAGGCGCTCACATTGGTTTCTGGCTTGTACGTCGCCGGTGAGAATCCATTGCTTAAGGAAATACTCGTATCCACTGTCGGCCATCGATCCAGCTGTGAGGAATTCTGGCAATAGACGAGATATGTTCAATGATTTCCAAGAGTCAATAAATAAGCTTACTGGATGCGGGAGATCCGTCGGTTCTAGAATAAGTGAGTGCGAAAAGACCATCTTCGGGATCTGCCTTGTAAAACAGTTCCTCCACTTTTTGGACCTGAAGCATGGTGAAATTAGGGACGGTACGAGAATGAGAAACTCTGATACGATACTCACGCGGTCGTAATATTCCTTTTTCCCAGTGAGCTTAGCCAGATACTTGTATTCGAGCTGACACGAGGTAGCTTCTGAGAACAATGTCGCTCCAGAGGCCTCCCCTTCGCCACTAATCATTTTGAAAATGAGCGCTATGTAAGAAGCAGAAGATACATAAATCGATGCAAACTTACGTTCCAACGTTGATACCATAACTCGGAAGCCCTGATGGTGTTTTGAAAGCAGGCAGGAGCGCGTCTCCCAACCTTTGCGCAAACTTCAACATATCTTCGTTTCCTGAGAGCGCGTACGCAGAAAGAGAGCCTCCTAGATATCGAATGACTGTTTCGAAGAAGGGCACGCTTTGCGACTTTATAACCAACGGATTAGCGCTCATCGAGGATCCACATGGATATAAATATCTACCTTGGATAAGACGAAGTGTTGGTCTTTGACACTTGTCACGGCTTCTGAAAATTCCTTAGATAGACCCATAATCCACATCGTAGAGAGAGAGTCGAAGACCGTCACTCCCCAGCCATTATATCTGGTAACAGTTCGAGTCAGGTAAAAGCCATTGGAATCAATATATATACGAGCGCTCACTTGTTGGATCGACCACCCGAAACCGAAGAAAGCTCATCATCAGGGAACGCCCGCGTCTTATACCCTGTCCAAGCCCGTAAGAAAGTCTCCCTGACTTCCGTCTTCCGCTTATTCCAATCGTCTTGTTCTTCAAATGATGGTGGGGGCGGAGGCGGAGGCGGAGGCGGCATTGCAGGTCTCTCATCTGAGTTAAATGGTGGTATGGGACCCAGAGGCGGCGGTCCAGGGGGTGGAGGGTAGGGGAAATTGTGTGGCCCCAAAAATATGCCTTCAACTACTGGCAGCGCGAAGTACAGTGAAACGAGGGCCACACAAGCCAGCAGGATCCATCGCACTGTGGATTTGCCGAATGGGTGGTGTGAAGGCCTGTTGAGTTTGGATAGATGCTCTATGGCCGGCGGAGGACGATGGGTTGGCAGCATAGAGGCCATGACATGGAAGGAAGAGGAGCGCAGTGGTCGTTGTGCTGTTCACGACGACGAAAGTTTGGTAAGGGTGCCAAGTCCAACCGCACTTTCGGGGGCACCGTGTTCGGCTGGTTCTATTGTTTAGTTGCTTATTTGATAATTATAAGGTGACCACTTTTGTCATAAAACGATAAAATCGGATAAATCATAAGAGTGAATTTCCGCCATCTCGTCGTGCAAAAATTTAGCGCCTGCATGCAGTGTGCGATTTGGACTATCAACTTCTTCCAAAAGCTGCGTATCCGAGTTCTGTCGAGGGTATGAGAAAGATATCATACGAATGTCACACAGCCTTGGCGTTGTCAAGATGGCAGAATCGATTCGAGTTCCGTGAATTGTGATGCATGTGATGGCCTCCTCGACTCGGATGTAAATATGAATTTATGCAACTTTTTGTTTTAGAGAGGGCAATGCACCGTTTCATATAAGTCGATCGAGTGTACGCGGATAAAGAGGGTGCAAAGTGATCGAAAAGGAGAGTAGGTAGGAGAGCCTGGAGAACAGCAGGAACTTATAAATAGTTCCGTTGAATTCCATAACAGGGCATGTGTCACCACTGTGACCCGAAGCTGGTCCACCCCACTCCTCCGCGACCAATCTCACCTTATGCTTTCAAAGGACGAAACCATCTTTTCCTACTCGACTTACACTGGTAGCATTCACCTCAGCTAAAGAGGAGGAAGAAACGAGGATGGAATGAGCAAGAATCATTAGAGCAAAAAAAAAAAAAAAAAAAAAAAAAGATTTCGAGGTAAGTATCTACTACTTAGTAATGGGACGAATTAATCCCTCTACTTCTCGTATGTTTCCTCCAACAGTTTCCGAATACTTTGTTTCAACCTCTCGAATCGCACTTTAGTCAAACTCGACTGAATAACTAGAGAACCATTGTCAAGGTACCCCGCTATCGTTATAATGTTCGTCAGATTCGTCAATGGCGGCTTGCGAATGCTTGTCTTATACCGACAAAGGGTGCGTCCACCTCCCGTCCCCGTCCAATTTATATTCGCAATGTTAGCGATGCACGCATTCGTCAACACAGAGCTCTCATCGACATTGGGATCGAAGAACAAAAAAGGGCGCTTGGTAGCCACGCCCTCGAGCATGATGTCATAGCATCGCAGGACGTCTTCGATCACAAATTCACGGCGCGCCACAGAAAATTGGTATGCGAGATCGAGAAGGGAGGTCTTCTGCAGCTCGGACGATGCGTATCGTTTATATGGGATAGGAATGATGATGTTGTGAGGGTAGTCGGAAAGCTCGCCGTCGAAGAACCGTCGGAGCGAGGCGAGGCTGCACATACGGTATGCCGTGTCCTGGTGCGCGTTTTTATCGCTGAAGATTGTCTACAGCTCGCCGATCTTTTGATCAGCAAGATGAAAGTGTGGCCAAATTTGGACAAGCACATACCTTAAATAGAAAGCCCGCGATGACATCGCCTCTGCTTAGTTGAATCGTATCATCCCCTGTCGCTTCTGACGACTCGCGCCGTGCGTCTTCCACTAGCTTTTTCACCGCTGCAGCGGGCATTACTATTATCCTATCTCGCGACTGGTGCCATGTCGATTGCCAATACGACCACGCGGAGAAGCAGATAATCCACCAAAAGCTGATGAGTCCAACAGCAGTACATTCCACATTGTCTATCATCTTAATTCTTTTCTGAATCGATTTATCCAGTTCGACAAGAACCGGATTCTTGTTCAATCCTGGTCGGAGCACAAGTGCAGGAGCCAGCCATTCGTTTCCCGAGAGTTCAGCTTCGACTGCGTGAACCACGGAGGCGACGCCCATTCCATCGAAGACGACGTGCGGGAATGTAACTCCGATGCATGAATATGATTCCCCGCCTTCAGCGGCTGGAAAATGCGTGATATGCCAGTTGAGGAGTGGCGTTGAGCTTTTGAGCCAATCATCGATATTTCGAGGAGTGTCAGAGTGTTTGAATAAAGCAGTGGGGAGGGGGTCGTGCGAGAGACCGAAAGGGAGGGAGACATAATTTTTTAAGGGTTTTGCTGAAGTTTGGGATGTGATAGTGTAGCGCTTATATCCCGAAGGGTATGCGCCTAAGGGAACGCGCATTTGATACATTCCCTAAAGCAAGGTTATTTCGCGGTAAGCTTGGAGAATGAGACGCAAGGCGCTATTACTCACAACGATTTTTTCTACTCGACCCCCAAGCATCTTCCACTTATCCACAACTCTATCGACCGCTTCTTCCAGACGTACGACGTCAACTGTTCCTTCCACCAGCCATCCCATCACGATAACGAGCCCGGCAGCCATATTGTCGAAAAGCGTGAGCGGGTATGTCGCGTCTCCCGTGCCGTCTGGCTCTGATATCGATGTCATTATTGAGGAAGGGAATGCAGAGCAAAATAGAGGAAAATATGCTCTGAATCATGCTCGTTTTTGTAGTAAGCGTGGGGTGTTGAAAATTGCGCTGTTATTTAACTCCTCGGACTTGAAGTATATCTCAGCGCACAATAGTTAAGATACAATTTCCGTGGGATCAAATCTTGACTTAGGAAATGCATAACTATCAGTTGGCGTTGCCCATACCTTCAGCTATACATTAGGTTGGCCGCGAGCAGCCTAACCGCATTGATTTCTGCTGAGCTGATAACACGGTGTATAATGCTTCCTTCCGTTGGAAATGGAGGAGCAGAATCTCATTATTGTACAAGTAAATGAAATTCTAATGCTAACTGAAAGTGACCTTGACAGTATTGACTAGATCCGAGTAGGATTGAAATATTAAACTACAGATTTTGGGACAGTAGGACAGCCGTGCAACGTCCCGAGTTATTCTTGTACAAGTACATCCATACCATAATAGCACCGGGCTTCGGGTGGGTAAATGGGCCCGGAAGCACGTTCTATTTTCAGCCTGTGTGTATTCGTCGACAGCGTGGCACTTGAGTTTCTTTACAAAAATAGGCTGCTTAGGTGGCCGCCGATCTAAAACGGAGCTGTCCATGACTTTGCAAGAGCACTGACTCGGAAGGGAGAGGAACATTTTTCATCGATTCATCATCGAACACTAGAATGTTATCAATCACGTTGAAGCATAAGGTCATGAGGAGCTTAGAATATAATTCAGATGCCGCAACGAAGAAAGTGGCGGTTGCCTCTGCCTTCGTAAGTTGTGCGGCGATGGTGCCTGTCTGTAACAGCCGAACATATAAATTTTGCCATATATATTTTCCGTGAAGCTGGTAAAGGCAAAGTGTCACAGAGAATAAGTACTTATTCTACTACTCATTTTTTGTAGTCTTGGATATGCATACTTCCGACGTTTGTTCGATAAGTTGGAGGTCACCAGTCAAGTCGTCCGTGAAGTCAAATATGCTTGGCGCCAAGAATAGATCACTTGAGCAAATGTACCTTCGGACCACCGCCAAGGGTTTTGATCTGCTTCCCAACGTCTCAATGCACTTATCGTATTCAAGTTTCTCCAGCGAATACCATTTCCTCTCAATAACTGATGATTACCTCTTGGGATAGATTTCTCCTGGTAAAAGTCATCTTAATTTTATCAATTGATCACGACGGTTTTTGACGACAACTTGAATGCCTTGACAGCCCTCTCCAGGTTTGTTGTTCCACGAGGTGGTCCTAATCGATCTCCGTCGCGCCGAAAAAATGCCGCAAACAAGGTGAAATGTAATTCAATTGCCGAAGTCAGAATGTGGGATGAACTACCCTTTCCTTGATGCTTCCAGCACATCGTCCACCGCCAGCGCTGGAGCATCTCGCCAGGCTGAACAAAAGTTCGAATCCGTTTGGAAAGTTCCTTACGCGATGGATACTCCTGGGCCTTAGTCTTGTCTTTGTGTTCTTGTTTGCGGGACCAGCCATCTCCGATTTTATTTGGGCGCCTCCGGAGTTCAGTGAATTTCCCCCAGCCCCTGGCATGCACCCGCACAAACGACCGCCGATGAAGCGACCGCCGCCCACGCCAGAAGAGCAGAGAGTATGGGATACCAAGAAAGTGGAAGTTAGAGATACCTTTATGCATGCGTGGAAAGGGTATAAGACCCGAGCGTTTCCCAATGATGAGCTATCCACGGTGACTGGTGCCAAAACTAATCGGTGCGTCAACTCCTTTTTGTTCATCCTTTTTGAAGCATTGATAATTACTCTCCCTCAAGATTTAATGGCTGGTCCGTAACATTATTCGACTCTCTCTCGACGATGTGGATTATGAATCTTCGGGACGAATTCGCCGAGGCTGTGAAGAGCGTCAAGGGGCAACGTTTTGATTCTGCAAAGGTATTTCCTCGTTCACTACAAAGATCTACAACGTTGATGAGTCAGTAATGCTAATGCAGCCTAGTCCTGACGTTCCCTTCTTCGAAACGGTTATTCGGTACTTGGGCGGTACTTTGTCCGCCTATGCCCTTTCAGGGGACGAGAACATACTACGTCTCGCGGATGATCTGGGGAAGGTGCTCGTTCCTGCCTTTAATGGAACTAAGACGGGTCTTCCTACGTTCTCCGTAAATGTTCAAAAGTAAGCTCGCATTTACTTTCCAATATCACAAACTTCTGAAGTCTACTTGCGTATACAGTGGGAATATCAATCAGGGTGGTTCATGCCTTTTCGCTGAAGCCACGTCGTGCCAATTGGAGTTCAAATATCTCGCCAAACTAACATCTAAGAAGGAATATTATCAAGGAGTACGTATAGGAACTCAGACATGCTTTACTCTCCAGCTGACGCCTGGACTTTAGGCGCAAAGAGCAATGGAGGTCTTCTACAAGGAAAACCCTCCAAATGGACTCTTCGCAGAGAGATACAACACCGAAGATGGGACTCCCATTTCGAGTCCGTCAGCTTCTTAGCCTCATGGTCTTACTTTTAACCTTAGCCTATTCGCTATAGCGCATTACACAGTCGGCGCGACATCCGACAGTGGATATGAATACTTTCTCAAGCAATGGATCCTGTCCGGCGACGAACAAGCCAGAGAACAA
The DNA here is from genome assembly GCA_015484465.1 of Pholiota conissans. Taxonomy (NCBI): domain Eukaryota; kingdom Fungi; phylum Basidiomycota; class Agaricomycetes; order Agaricales; family Strophariaceae; genus Pholiota; species Pholiota conissans. Next base: position 17,670 of record MU155398.1, read on the forward strand.
TGTTCGTAAACACACATCCTCTTTCAGAGAAAATCCTCTATAACAGATGCCATACAGACCGCAAATCCGCGAACGGGATCATCAAGAACCTCATACACATTACGCCTAACCGCGGGCTAATGTACGTAGGTATCATGGACCGCGATAACATCTCGCCTATCTTCGAGCACCTCGTGTGCTTCCTCCCGGGCACGCTCATGCTCGGCGTGACCGTCCTCGATCTGACGCCTGAGGAGCGCGAGCTCCATGAATGGGCCGCGCATGGCCTGGCCTATACGTGCTATATCTCTTACGCGGATCAAGCGACGGGGTTGGGGCCCGAGCGGCTGGCTATGGTACCTGGCGAGCGGTGGGTAGATAAGATCGCAGAGTGGAGGGCGCAGGGAGGTCATGGGCCGCCCCCTGGGATTTTGGAGTCGGGGCCGCAGAGTGATAAGGATAGAAGAGATTATACTAATCTTGATGGGAGATACCTGTTGAGACCGGAGGTTCGTCATTATTATTGTCCATGCGCTGCCGGAAAACTCATGATTTGAGAATCAGACAGTCGAAAGTCTCTTTTATATGTGGAGAATAACGGGCGATCCTAAATGGCGAGACCGGGCCTATGAGATTTACCAGGCGATCGAGAAGTATACGCGCACAGAGCTGGGGTATGCAAGCGTCAATAATGTCGATTCTACTACGGGTGGAAACATGGACGAGATGCCCAGGTACTTAATGCCCATCTCTTTCATCCGGACATCAATTTACCTCAACGCTTATTCGACAGTTTCTTCCTCGCGGAAACCTTGAAATACCTGTATCTCATTTTCGACGACGTTGATAATATTAGTCTGAACCGTTGGGTCTTCAACACAGAAGCGCATCCATTGCCTATGTTATTTTGGACAGAGAAAGAGAGGCAAACTTTAGGGATTTCTCCATAGGGGTCTATTTATTAACGGGTTTCTGAGGTATAAAGTATGTAACGGTGATTGTATTCGAGTACTCTGATCATGTTGAAAGTTGAATGAGGTATGTTTGGTGAATGATAACGGGTAACACGTACTAGGTATGTGGTGCGTAGATGGGTATCCAAAATGACGTGTTATGAGACGAAGTGTAACCGGAAAAATGCAGATGAGATGGAAAATAATTACAACCACGCAGAACGACAAGATACGACATATATAGTGGCCTCATAGGTATTGTATACCTGGAAAACGTCTCCGCAAGATATGTAGTTTCGATGGATGAATGTGCTCAACGCCCACATCCAAAGTTCGCAGAGCATGAAAGGCGTGCTCTGATGAAATGCCGTACTCGGAGATCATTTCCACAAAATGATCTCCGCCGTTGCCACCCATGGACTTGATTTTCAAGTGTTGGAGATGTTCCATGTTTCCGAGAAAGCGAAGGATTTCCGGGGAAAGGAATGAAGCCGGGATGATCAATTTCTGCAGTCGGGTTTGGAGCTTGGTCAGGCCGAGGACGAAGGTGAAGCCAAGGCCCAGAATAGCCCTAGTACTGGGGCGCAACTTCATAGCCGGCGGTACAAGTTCAAGCTGAATCAGTCGCGGATGGGAGTTCTCGAGAGCCAACGGAATCGACAGTCCATTCCCAAACAATTCAATGGGAATGACCAAAGATCGTAGAGTACTGAAGTGATCCAAGATGAATGTAAGCGAATCAACAATATCGCCAAGGTGGATCCAGTGAGTACGATCTGGAGAGAGGAGAATCAATCTCCTGACGTCCGGGTAGGACAGAATTTTTGTATCAACGGCTTCAAGAAGCTCATAAGAGTAAATGGTCACCGTTGAGAAGGGAGGATGTGGTTCGCCAACTTGATTTTTTTGGGTGACGACTGCCTGGAACTGCGGAGTCTGGCCCTGATAATCCCTGATTTTGTATTTACGAGGTGCCACGCTGTCGTGAAAGCCTTTCTCCTCGCCTTCTTTGATCTGAAGCCAGTACAGATCTTCATCGTGGTGCTCGACAAGCAGAACTTCTGGATAAAAAGGTGGGTATAAGGCTGTTATCGCGATGCCTCGTGGTCAGAGAGAGACAATAACGAAGGATAGATCTAGTCCCACTCACAAGACATTGTTATCGCGAACCGAATGAGAGAGAAAAGAAAAGAGGGAGAGAAACACAGCACTCACCTTAAATTATAACATATCGAGTGTCACCCTGTAAACAAAAGCAATCTTTGTGTTGCAAAAAAAACCTTTTGCTCACCTCGAGTCACTGGTTCAGCACACTACGAGTTTGTCGACGGCAAAAGCACACCTGTGGCGGTGAACAATACAACCAAGAGATGGATCTAGCGACCCTGGATTAAAAGTGCATGTTCATTTATACACATTCCAGTAGGATTCCTCGAGATCGGACGGAATATGGATTACGGTCGGAGGAGCGCAATTGTCGAGGTCGAGTTGTGCATGAGAATATCAGTGGCCTACGGTCCGGAACAAAGAATGGAACCTCGAGGCAGAAAGGGAGAGTGACGCAGACTCGGAATGAGTTTTCTTACTTGGGGTAGGTACATAGGGTTGCGCCAGTACGGCCCCAGCCCTTTCTCCGGTGGTGATGCTGTTCCGTAGCCCTTCGCCCTTTGAGAATATCAAGACGCTGCGGCCGATCATCGATGACAATGACGGTGAGAACGTACTGAATAATCACATCTAGAATACCAGTGACGTCGACCAACGAATAAGGAATGTCAATTGATGTCGAGTACTCTATATAAATGCAGTAGACCTTGGTGGAAATTTCGAGATCGAAGCCGTTTCATACTAATGCCCGACCCAGAGTCTGTCAGCTACAACTGGCCGAAGCTCTGAAATGGGAAGTCTATAACAAATGGGTCAAATATAAATTTATAGATGTAAGAAGAGACGTACATATCCCGCATCTGAGGCCTCAAATTTCTTGCCTGAGGAAGTCGTCATCGAGAAACTGTCCGTCAACGTTTGACCACCGCGGCGTTTTCCGCAGGTTTGAAACGGAGATTCAAAGTCAAGCGCCCATAGATTGTGCCATGCTGCCAACAGCCTGGAACGTACCCGCTAGCCAGGAAGTTTGTTTAATCCCCAACATGTGCCCAAAGTATGACTGAACCGCTAGAGCAGGCATATAGTTTTACTCAAAATAATTGTTCCATATTTCTGATTCAGTGACATCGGAATGGCTGCGCCGCTTGTGAAGTGGATCTGTAGGCTGTACTACGGGAAAAGCACCCCGGAAACATGACTATCTCATTTGCCTGTCATATTTGTAGTGCATTAACATGCTTATATGTGGAATAAGACTGCGAAATACGCGAAATTGCTTGCACCTTGCACTGCCTGATGAAATCTAAAGCTCGGTCAGTGGTAATTAATTAATTCAACACATTTTAAAGCTGGATACATCTAATGAAAAACATTTAAGATTTCAAACAAATCTCTTCCGATGAACCCTGTATTTACATTGTAGTCAGCCCTATAAACCTGTAGCGTGGCAGATGCGAACAGAAAATTCTACAGATTCATGTCTCCCACTATAAATTCGTAGTAGACCTCTGTATACTTAAAAAATTAAGTGGATAAAAAGCCTCTGTTCAAAGAGAAGAAAAAACAGGTCTTTCCGTTTGCTGGATTCGAGTTGACATCAACTGATATCAAATCAAGTATCCAGCAAAGAGTCAGAACTTCTCAGGGAAATAAATCCCTCGACAACACATGCCAGTGAGTGCAGCGGCAAAGTCATCATGTCCGCAGGATGCAAGCAGAGCCTGGGGAGCTGGGGCGGCAAAAATAAGATAACCAGAAATAGAGGCGGTGCCCCCATAATAGTGGTTAAACTATTAAGAACAGATACTACACTTGATCTAAGCCAAAAGGCCAGAGTGGTGGGGAAACCTGAAAGGCGAAAGTCCTCGGTTTATATAGGTTCTGGATGAGATGCACGGACCAGGGTGCTCTGGCGCCCGATGTGGATAGGTCTATTTTTAATTGTGTAGATTGCGGCGGGGTGCGGCACAGTACGATTTTCTATCTATGGTTGCGTACATGTGAAGTTATTCCGTACACTGTCGTAACGCCACCCTTAAACTTCGCCGATATCCTCGTTCCATTCCTGATAGAAATCAACTCAAATCGTCATAACAAATCACAAGAACGCACCTCGGGTTTCTGTTCAATGAAAGTGCGCATCAACGTCTTGCATTCCTCGTTATCCAGTACAATCACCTCAACTCCCTTGCTACGAAGATAGTCCACCCCTCCTTTCAAAGTCGTGTCTTCGGCGACGACCACGCGGGGAATTCGGTACAGTAGAATTGCTCCGGTGCACATGCTGCAAGGGCTGATGGATTGCATTTGACCAGAGTTGGTTACTCAGTACAAAGATTAATAGGATAACGATAGCTACAAAAGATTTACCTCAGCGTTGTATACTTATTACCCGATCAAGCGCGACGTTGATCAGTCCTCGGCGCTCGAAGATCGTCCACTGAGAACTTACCAAAGTTGCCTGGCGGTAAACCTCCGCGCGAAGGCGCCCAGCATCCTCCAGTGCAGACATCTCTCCATGTAAGATCGCCGAGCCTTTCTGTAAGCGCTCGTTGTGGCCAGCGCCTAGGACTGTATAATGCGTTAATGATGCCTCGGATCCATATGAATCTATTGACAACAGAATCGCAGATCCGATGGGGATCCCACCCTCCGATACGCTGATATGTGCCTGTGCGATGGCGAGACGCAGACCGTGTGCATCAATTGTTGACCAGTCGGCGGTGGTGGTTGCAGTAGTGACGTTGGTGGACATGATATCTCGCGGTTTAGACTGTAGATTGATACAGGCAAAGTACTAGTCAGGAAGGAGACAGAGTATATTTTCACTCACAAGGTCAGTGACGAAATATTCGCCATGACCCAATCATCTCATCGCAAGAATACTCTAGACCATGACTTTGTGGGAATTCATACGCGCGTGGGAATCTGAAATTCATTGGGCACGTCGTTGAAGGATAATTCTATTGGGAAACCCACCTTTCCCGAGAAACCCACCTACTGCTGGTTTTTTCGGGGTCCATCCCAGAAAGATATATCAGGCCTGCCGTGCTGCTGGCATGTCGGCACGTCACGGCAATGTCCACGGACTCTGCACGGATTGAGCGACACTTCACCGAGGGATCTAATTCTAAGGTCGAAAAAGTAGATAAAAGTAAAGACATAATGGTTTTATATGCATTCAATATATATTTTTTAAGCTCTCAGTACTGTTGGTGAGGACTGGCGACGGGCATCAGGAAATGTCCGTGGAGCTGTGCGTGATGCGCGTGCTTTAGACAAGACCGCGCAGGCGTTTGTGCGCGGTGTGCGTGGTAGGCCCACCCCGCGCAGTCCATAAGATCTCAACTGCCGGTCTTTTGTACTTCAATTCGTGAGCTTGAGCGTCCTATGATGTCCAAGGTATGTACAAGATATCATTGGAAGCTTGGTTACCTGTAGCACATGCGCATGTGTGCATGGCGTATGAAAGGACGTGCGGGGCTGAGCGAGAGTGTGCGAGAGGTGCGCGTGAATGCGCGTGACAAGGTATACAGACTGTGCGGGCCTAGGACGAGTGCGTGCGGGAGTCGCACATGTGGGTAGTCATACTATAAATAATTCCTTTCCTTTGATAACTTCTTTGATTCTCTATGATTAATACTCACTTCTGGATATCTTTTAGATTGGTTATACACCAAAATTAAACCAAAACAAGATGATATATACCACCCACGCACAAAACCGTGCCCCGCACTTTTGCCAAACAATTACGCACAAAGGCCCAAGAGAAACACGCACGCCTCGCGCAACCACGCTCAGTCACGCTCATTTACCCATGCCCAAAGAAGCTCATCATGCAAGCGAAAAGTCGCACAAAGCGCCCACAGACAGCATGTCAGTGAGTCAGTTCTCAGGATTCGGAAGCAAAGAGTTCGCAATTGGTTCGAACAATGCTCTGGGCCGGCTGAGCAAAATTTAGCATTCAACGTGAAGAAGGACATAGGGGTGGCCAAATCTTAGCCGAGGTAAAGCTAGGTAGAAGAAATTTGAGGACGCAAAAGAATCTGATGAGACGCGTGAAGAACGGCTACTTCAAGTTTTCGAGAACAATTTGAATCGAAGTCAATTCATACAATGCATATCATTTATATTCAACTAATAAGAAAATGTGTACTAAGCAGTAAACCAACAGAATGTTACAATGGCTTAATTCTCAGCAGCCGTACGGAAAAATATAGGTAGAAAGAATTTCGATGTTTGGGATAGTAAAGGGAACTTTGGGAAGATTTGGAGGAACGTGAAACTTCTTGGAAGCATTGGAAGCAATTAAGAAGAACATGTCAGGAGACGCGGGGTGGAGACATGAAGGGGGTCAAAAATTTACTTCGCGCTGGACGGATACAATCAATCAATAAATGGGCATGTAGAAAGTGCCAGTGAATGACTCACTCAGGTGCGACATGATGTGTACGCATGCCTTTATGGGAGCCACCACTGCGGAGCGACCAGTATTCGCAAGCAAGAACACAGGCCATTGTAACGGGGTTCTTGGTTCCAGGGAGCCAGGCTGTCTCGACGTTGGCAGGATTGTTATCATCCTTGGAAATGACCTTGGTAATATTCTTGCGCCCCTCAGTCCATTCCAACTCCAAATGATCGTCGGAAGGCCGAACGCCAGCACTGTAATACAATCCCAGGACTCCAATATGGCCAACAAGCGCCTTGAACGCCGTGATGAGGTCATCGGGAGGAGAAACAGTAGGATCTACAGTGAACTCGAATGGACGGCCATCGTCGAGCCAGCGTACGGGATGGTGAGCGAGAGTGTTGGCGTCGACAGGTTCAGAGACGTGACCAGTGGCAATCATCTTCTCGTCGGGATTGAGCGTACAATGAGCGTGCACCAAACACACACCAAAGTTGTAGTCATACTTCTCCAGCAAGGGAACGAGCTTGGAGAAAGTCGCTTCGCGGTCGACGAACTTGGCTTCGGCCTCGCCCAGGGTGGGTAGCTGGTTGTAGATTTCGACGTAGGGGTCCATAGAGACAGTAAGCAAGCAGAGCGAAGATGATAAGTCGAGAGCAACTTGAGCGATTAGAGTCGGATGGGAAGGTTTTATACATGGTCAGGAATTACTCAGTTACTCAGTGACCGCCCTGTAACAAGGAGAGGTGAAATGGGCGAGTAGGCGGAATGAGGCAGAGGAATTTTTGCACTTACCTCCGCCTTTGTCGCCTATGGAATGGACATGTGGTCAATACGTTTTCCACTACGGTCCCACTACTCTACTGGTGGGGAAGTAGAAATCTGAGTCGGAACGAGTCAGAATGTATGTAGATAATGATCCTCTCTTGCCGCAAAGGTATATTTCTTATGCTATACTTGCGCACATGTCAACCAGAAGCCTCGAGGTGTCACCGAATCGAGGGGACCCTTTTTTATTGAGAGAAAAATTTGTTTAACTGGTCCTTGATTTTTCCTTATTCGTAATTTACTGTGCTAATGCGTGGAAGACCTTTTGTCGTCTTTTTCGGAAACAATTGTAGGCTATGAGGCATGTAAATTTCAGACAATTCACATGGTCTGATCTACGGAAAGTTTGGGCGCTGCCAATCAAGAATCGCGAATTGTGACAGTATCCGACTTAGTCCTATCGTTCTTTTGCTTTTAAAGGTCAAAATTATCTGGTAGTAGATGACCCTCATAGAGTAGATGTCATAGAAAAAAATGAATAAAGAGGATGTCCGATGTACGTATACTTATCGCCCTAAGTACTACGAAAGTCCTAAAATATATGTATTTGTGACTATGGATCCTCTGCGGTGTGATAACAAGCGGACGCCGACATCAGATCTAGACACCTCCATAAGGATCCCGGTTGTTAGTTTTCTGGAGTTCCGTTCGGAAGACCAACCATTGATAAACTTCGCATGCAGGCAGATACTCGACAGCCTTTTTTCAAAGAATGACTCCAATACTCTCACTTGGCAAGGATGATACCTACGCCATATGTATGGAATGGTGTGCATAGCTGGATACGCCTATCTTGAACAAACTTGTAAATCATGCTTGGGTTAGAGTGATGTCAGCTTACTCGGGAACTCGGAATCAACTCAGAATGATAGTTGCGACGCGCGGGGTGATGCTTGTCCCAGAGTAAAGGTCCTAAGAAAATAAGGAAACTGTTGGAGGCATGCATGCATGTGTCCAACTGAGCCCGTGATGAAATCTCATCCATGCACGGCAGAGGCCGCGTGTTTCGTGGATTTTGCGTGGCTGTAGGCTGAGCCTGTGTACACCCCCACTGGTAGGAAACCGATGACGTATGACCGCTTCAAATGTGAGGGAACCTTTCAACATTGCGTGTCATTGAAGCGCAAAAAAGCCTGAGCGCAACGTTCAAACGCGACGGGTATGAAGAAGAAAAGAAACGGAAGTGAGGGTGAGACTTGAGGCCAAAAAAAAACAAAACAGGAATACAGAAAGGAAAAAAAAATACATACAGAAAGAAGAGTGTGAAGTTTGAACTAATAGATTGTCGTCTATATACTGGCTGGAACGCTCACCCAATGAGGGCAAGCAAAGAACGGCTTGGAACGAATCTATACATACTGTCACCGGATCATTCCGCATCTAAAATTAATTATCGCCTTCGAGTGACACCTTGAACTTGAACATTTGAACGCTCGACGCCGAAATGCGTGTTCCATCACCTCATTGGCCGACACGATGCCACACCGCGTCATCAGGCTCCTCCATTGGTCAACTCTTTCACTCAACTCTCTCGATAGAAGAAAAAGGAGGGCAGGGAGTAATGGATACCCGGGAGTGGATGTAGGTTGACTCAACAGCGTACGGACTGCACACGCCCTTCTAACGCCGCTCATTTGTTTTCCCCTCTCTACAGCATCAGCATCAATTAATCAGGCTTCAAGCTTCACGCCGCTATTACGAGCTCTGTTTTTCCTCACCGGCGTACGATCTCATCTCTTAACGCTTACCCCATACAATGCAAAAACAACAACGCACCCCGCACAATACGCCGATGTAAGACGCTGTCAATGGCTATGTACAAAATATGATTGCGCATGAAGTTTGAGGCACATGTGATCTTCCTGGCTGACTGGAGACCAGTATAGTACTTCATCCAACACGCAGGATCTCATGTGGTCGATTCCTTTTGTTTCGCCCAATGCCCACCCTATCCACCTTTCTCTGGAGACTCTAGCGCATAGAGTCGACCTTAAATAGGGGCCAATAGTAAAAATTCTACTTTATACATAGTGAGAATAGTTATCAGACAAGGCCAAAGAATATAACCTACCCTGGAAAATCGGTCCCTAGAATTCTAACTTCAAAGAGTGCGACTCTTCCTGAAGCGTCCTTGTCATTGAGTCACCAATTTTGGCGTTCAAACTTATACGTAAATGATGTCAGTCCAAGGTCTCTGAAAGAACGCGGGAGAGAGAATTAGCGCCAGCAATCACCGCAAAGAACTTCGCATTTTGGGTGGAAGAGTGGTACCGCTAGCCGCGACTGATAGAGGGAACCTTCACTACGACATCAATCTACACGCTGCACTCTGACCACACTTGATTTTTTGTCTTTACTCAGAGTGACTATGTACACATATAGAAGAGATCCGAAATATCAATATTGAATACTATTGAAACTAATATATTGATTGAAAAAGGTGCATGAATGATTAATCAAGGATGCGTCTGAATATCCTTGAATAGTCATCAGTTCTCGATGACAATTGCTTCATACATTGCTTTCAGCTGCGGCAAGGTTGGGCGTTCTTCGGGGCATACTGCCGTGCACGCTTGGAAAATTCTTCGGAAAGGGGGAGGGGGAGCGTATTCGAGCATTACATAGCGGTTCAAGGGTGCGTTGTAAAAGCAACATTGCCACAGCACTGCCCCAAGCGCAAAGATATCACTCGCATAAGAGAATTTCCTGAGATCAGAGCCGTCATGCTCAAATGGCCGGCAGAAAAAGGTAGAGTTGAGGCACTGAAGATCACAAATAACAAGGGGTGACGACACCGGATCAAGGATGTTTTTCGCGGTGAGGTCGCGATGGACGATCCCCTGTGAGTGCAGGTACGCGACGCCGTCGATGGCCTCGAGCATCCAACGCTTAATATTCTGAATCCTTCCATTATTGGAGTTGAAAATAGCAGAATGCTCGAGCGTGGATTTTACTCTGTCGAAGACGAGTTCACCAGCCATCGACTTTCCCAAAAGCTGTACAACGAATCTCGACCCTTGGCATTGGAGTAAATTACGAATTTCTTGCCTGTAGGTTGGGTTCTTGATGAAATGTTTCTCGGGGTCGACGTCAATGAGGGGTAATTTAGCGATCTCCTCCGAGCAGTCTTCGAGGTCAGGGTCCACGCAGTCGTCCAAATCTATGAATGGTCTGGGTTCAATGTCCTGGACAACGTCACCCGATATCGCCAAACTGCAATTATATCGTGGTATGTCAGCCCGACAGCACATGATGTCGAAGGCAAGTGTTCCAGGTCCACCAGAAATCTTGACATAATATGGTCCGTTGGCTGAATCACCGTACCAGACCTCCATTCCACCAGGAAGGATGGCTACATCCCGAAGGGCTCCCCATAATGAAAACTTCATGCGCAACTGCACCAACTCTTCACGTGTACGGTGAACGTATTCCGAAAAGGATTTGTTATCCCAAGAAGAAACAGGGAGAGGGTCTGTTATAGCAGCAATGTCAAACGTGAAATAGTTGCGAAAATTTCAGTACTTACCAAGCTCAGGCTGCTTCGAAGATTCCATGCAGGCGAATGTGCTGGAATCTGTGGAATGGTCAGGACACGAGCTTATTAACAATAAGGCGCTGACCTGATGGAAAGACGGATAGGATGGGTATAGGGCAAAACGAAAGAGATTTATCGACTTCAAAGGTGTGTAGCAGTGTGAATGGGAACGTAAGTATGGTCCAAGGTGAACCTTTGAAGGTTGACGTCCACAAGGACTTTAGGGAGTGGGAAGGCGCAACCAGCTCGTCGGAGCGCAAATCCCGTTGCCACGGGCCGCGCCGATGTGCGCATGCACGAAATGTCATCACACGCTTTGGACCCACAATATGCTCCCTCAGGACTGTTATTTTGGGGGCTTTTGCTGTAAGTAGAGTACCGCCTCGTCGCTCGTCCCTGAGGTCATAAGCTATTTGCCGTCATAGAGTGTAACTATTTGTTAAATTTCGCATTCAGTGGTGTTCCGACTGCCGAGACGGTGGCGACGACCTCAACAAATGCACAAAATGTGTACGTGTATACTGCATGATGCTCCCTGGAGGATCATAAAAAGGACAAATTTGTGCCGTATGTAAGTATTATCTTTATAGATGCTCTATCATTCTCACAAATTTACCTTGGTCTGCTGAGCAGGTAAGTAATCACAACTGAAAATTCATTCAAATGCGAAGATGATGTCGTCTGCGCTTTAGTTACTCAATTTATTCAATGCCCCTTTCTGCGACTTGCTGCGACGGGGTAGTAATAATATATTGGGAATTCTTGCCTGCGGAGCGCTTACGATGATACCGGAGTCAAGAAAGCAAATCCAAGATTTTGCGAATCGGTACTAGGTATTGAATATTGTATGCCAACTATATTGCTTACCCCTATGCTGCAAGAGTACTGATGTAACTACTGTACAGTTCAGGAATGCTCAAATCCGAAATGCAATTGGACAAAGGACTACAACCGGCCCAAGAACTCTAGGTGGGATTCGCAAACGAGACCCAAGATGGTCGAAAAGGTGCTTGGTTTGTGGTGGATAATGACACCGCTGATTAGTTTGGCACTCTCAGCGATAGCTACATGTATACATTACTTGTTTCCATAAATATGCTGTTCAGCCATTGTACGAAAGTAAATCTCAAAAGATCCGTCTTAGGGAGCTCTGCCGCGCTCGTCGCAGCCCTGCGAAGCTTAATTGGAAAATCACGCCGCTGCGTGAGTACTCATGGTATCCGACTGGTCAAATAAGTTTATATGTGTATTGTCGTTACGCTAATGACATGAGCTAGATGAGGAAGTCATCGACGATGTGGGAAAGGATAGGAAGCACCAGTGGCTTGCACGCTAAACTTGTATTCAAGAACATTGCTCGTGTATCACACGCAAGAACAAATATTCCTCGAAACGGGTAAGCGACCAACAAATTCGAAAGGATTCGGAATTGGCTTGTTTTATATTCGGGTGTCCAGTGACGTCGACCTAACCACTAACCTCCGCTTATTATTCGACTAAGATCATCAAGTTTGTTCAAGACTCCATCTTTGAATATGATTTTGTCTGGCTTTCACGAAATTTATAGAACCAAAGAATATATTCGAAAATCACGCACGAGTACTCGTAGTATCCGACTGGTCAAACAAATTTATATATGTATCGTGGTTTAAAGAGTAAGAGGGATAGAAAATTTGAAATCCAAGTAAAACAAAGTTCGTTTAGCAACTTCTGCGGCGGTGACACAGAAGAACAGGAGCTAGAGCTGTAGATCACTACTTGGCGCTGAAGATGGCAGGCATTAGCATCGTGAATTTGTAGAGAAGCAAGTCATGTATACTCACTCGGGTTCCTTCCTGTGCGTCTTGGTTTGTTTGTGATAAGCATTTCCCTTGGTGAGCAATGTGTCGCAAGAGATCACACAAGCCATTTGGACCGGGTCCTTGGTGCCAGGAAGCCATGCAGTCTCGACATTTCCAGCAAAGGCGTCAGCTCTAACGACAGTCTTCGTGATATTCTTCCGTCCTTCCGTCCATTCGAGCTCGAGAGTGTCGTCGGAAGGACGGACACCGCCAGAATAATAGAGACCTAGAATGCCCAAGTCCCCAACAATGGCCTTGAAGGCATAAAATAGTTCGGCGGATGGAACAGCAGTTGGCTCTGATGAAAATTCGAAAGCATCGCCGTTAGGAAGCCAACGAGTGGGATAGTGAGGGGTGTCGTTGGCGGGAATTATAGGCTCCGTGATCTTTCCAATGCCAATCATCCTCTCTCCAGGGTTGACACCGCAGTGAGAGTGGATAAGGCAGACGCCGAACTGGTATTGGTGGGCGGCAAGCAAGGGTATCAAAGCAGCGAAGATAACATCCCGTTTGACGAAGGTGTCATCGGCCTCCCCAAGAGTGGGCAAGCTGTTGTACATTGTAGCGTAAGAATCCATGGTCAAATTGATGATCAGAGAAGTGGAAAATATGGGTTTGGGGCTTTGAGACTGCACAAGTGCTGCATGTTATATCGCTCGAGTGCCTTTGACGGTTCCTCTTGTGGAAAGATTGTAGATATCGAACCATCTATTACAACCGTACATTTTGCGCAGTGCAGACCTAGTCATTTTGACGCGCCTGCTGCAACAAAAAGTCTAACGAATCCCAAAAAATGTGCTTGTGAGTCACCAACATTCTATCAACCCCGAGTGAAGGACAGAAAAGAGAGCGTTTATGTTCAACTTACCTTATTGAGGTCGGTCTTTCATTCCGCTCCATCCTGCACACCAATCCCTATTTCACCGCCGATAAAATCCAACATGTACCATGTGGTACGTCTCCCACCGGAATCTAAAGAAGCTCATCATGCAAGCGAAAAGTACACAAAGTGCCCACAGACAACACGCCAGTGAGTCAGGTCTCAGGATTCGGAAGTGAAAAGTTACCAGACAATGGTCAAGTTCGGTAAGCAATCTACATTCAAAATTATCGCACTTGCGCCGAGACCCTATAATAGGTTGTATTTGTGAGTCTGTGGGTCCAACCGGTGTGACAGCAGTCCGCGCCAATGGACATCTAGTTCCTGTTCCCTCTCGCCAGGTTTGACAGACGGGACAACATTTGATAGGCATTATATATCTAACAGGGATTCTGGAAAAGCACATGAATGGCATCATGAAAATGTTAATTGATGCACATAACCATTCGCGCTGTGGGTTTGGTGTTGAAGTTACTCCACGGAATGGTGTTTTTACACAGAATCATGCTTGTGCAACGAGAGGAGCTGGAGTAAGGGCATCCATTGATCCGAAGCGTGCCACGTGCGATGCTATTTCTAGCACGTACTGCTGTGTTCTCGGTCACGGCTCAGAACCAGCCTATTGACAAGAAGATGTTGAACGATGGCTAAAACAACATCTACAATGCTCTATTCTCGATTTCATTATACTAACCAAAGGCATGCTTGAACAAAAGAAAAAAGGTATCGGTCAACTAGAGTCATGAGCGCCGTATGTATGTTAACACAGGAAAAGATGAATGACAAAAGAGCAACTATCTAACAACCATCCAAGAAAACTATTGCTTCATACATTGCTTTGAGTTCGAGGAGAGTGGGCCGCTCATCCGGATTTTCCATTGTACAAGCCAAGAAGATGTCGCGGAAAGGTACTGGAGGAGGGTTTCCAATCATAACATGGCGATCGAAAGGGTCATTGTAGAACGAACATTGCCACAAGAGCGACCCAAGGCCAAAGACATCGCTCGCAAAGGAGAATCTGGAATAATCACCTCCATCAAGCTCATACGGAGAGCAGAGTGCAGATGCATTGAGGCATTGTAAGTCGCAGATTATGAGTGATGCATCTAGACCGGGGTCGAGGATATTTCTGGACACCAAGTCACGATGTACAATACCCATAGAATGAAGGTATATGAGGCCATCAATGATGTCGAGCATCCATTTCTTGATGGTCTGAATCCTAGTTTTGTTGGTGTTTCTCGTGACGACGGAATCTACAAGGCAGCCATCAACTTTATCAAAAATAAGGTCACCTTTCTCTGTTCGTCCAATCAACTGGACAATGTACTTCGACCCTTTGCATTGAAGAAGGTAGCCAATTTCCTGCTTGTATGTAGGAGATTTGACGAAATGCTTTTCGGGATCGACGACAGAGATAAGGGGCAATTGCATAACTTCATTGGTGCAGTCCTCGAGATCATCATCCACCTCGGCGGGTGGAATATGGATCTTGTGGTCCACTTCGTGCACTGCATCGTCGATGATCTCCAAATTACAGTTGTACCGCGGAAGATCTGTCTTCATTTCCATAATTTTGCGGGCTAGTGTTCCGGGTCCTCCGATAAGCTTGACGTAGTAGTGTGGGCTCTCTCCATACCAAACCTCGCACCCGCCTGGCAGAGTCACTAGGCCGGCAATACTAGCCCATATGTGCAGTTCATGAGGTCGTTCACGAAGTTCCTCACGAATACGAAAAACCAATTTCGAAAACACGTCGTTATCCAAGGGAGAAATGAGTTGAACAGCTATAAGTTTCGCGTGTAAGTTCAAGATTGCTATGCAAGATAAGGATGTAAACCGTCGAACAAACCTGGCTGTGCACGAATAAGCATTGCAGGTGCGCACTGAAGTACTGTTGGTAAATAATGCGTACGTTTGAAACTGAATTAAGGTACCCACCTGAAGACTAGTATGCCTTGTGAGGATTCAGAAAGAAGGGCAGAGGGGACTTTTGCGCGTATGATTTGAGCAGAGTGCTCAGCGCTCAGCATTGAACGTTCTGAACGTTGAACGTTGAGCGATCTTGGTTCGGAGTTTCAATCGGAGTCCTTGTGACCTACTGTGCTTCCGAATCATGAGACCTGACTCACTGGCGTGTTGTCTGGGTGCTTTGTGTGACTTTTCACCTTCCCATCCTTTTCCGCATCGTCAATGACTTCCTCATCTAGCGCATGTCATTAGCGTTGAATCCAATTGGTAGTGCTCCATTTTACGCTCTAAATCCACGCTCCTAAAACCGCGCACGGCTGTATACAAACAGTTCCTTTATGTCCAAATTCACTATAATGACATCTATTCACGTTCTAACTTTTCAGTCGGTATTCTGGACTCCGAAAGGTCTTGTGTGAACATTTCTCGCTACGTGTGAATGGTGGATGAAGTACCATACTGACCTCCAGTTGGCCAGGAGGATTGCATGTGTCGCACACTTCTTCAAGTTCTTGCGCAATCATATTATCTCTTCCCATATACATGACCATTGTTGTGAAGTCATACGTCATCAGTTTCCTACCTCAGCCTACAGCCACGCAAAATCCACAAAACACGCAGCCTCTACTGTGCATGGAAGAAATTTATCACGCGCTCAGTTTGACACATGCACATATGCCTCCAGTTTCCTTATTTTATTAGAACCCGGCTCATCGCAACCATTGTTCTGAGTTGATTCTGAGTTCCCGAGTAAGCTGATATCACTTTGTAACCCTTACAGGTTTGTTCAAAATAGGCGTATGCAGTTTTGCACACCATTCCATACGTATGGCAAAAGTATCACCCTTGCCAAGTGAGAGTATTGGAGTCATCCTTTGAAAAAAAAGGCTGTCAAGTATCTGCCTGCACGCGATGTCTATCAAAGGTCAATCTTCCGAACAGAACTCCAGAAAATTAACAATGGGAATCCTTATGGAGGTGACTAGATCTGGTGTTGGCGTCCGCTTGTTGTCACACCACAGTGGACCCACAGTCACAAATACACATATTTTAGGACTTTTGTAGTACTTAGGGTGATAAGTATACGTGTATCAAGCATCCTCTTCTTTCCTTTTTTTTTCTGACATCTACTCTATGAGGGTCATCTACTATCAGATAATTTTGACCTTTAAAAGCAAAAGGACGATAGGACTGAGTCAGATACTATCCCGATTCACGATTCCTGATTGGCAGCATCCAAAACTTTCTCTAGATCAGACCATGTGAATTGTCTGCAATTTATATGCCTCATAGCCTGCAACTGTCTCCGAAAAAAAAGACAAAAGGTCTTCCACGCATGAGCATAGTAAATTGCGAATAAGGAAAAATCAAAGACCAGTTAAATAAAAATTTCTCTCGATAAAAAAGGGTCCCCTCGATTCGGTGACGCCTCGAGGCTTCTGGTTGACATGCGCCCAAGTGCAGCATAAGAGATATACCCTTGCGGCAAGAGATGATCATTATTGACATACATTCTGACTTGTTCCGACTCAGATTTCTACTTCCCCACCAGTAGAGTAGTGGGACCGTAATAGAAATCGTATTGACCACATGTTCATTCCATGGGCATCGGCGACAAAGTCGAAGGTAAGGGGAAAGATCCCTCTGCTTCATTCCTCCCACTCACCCTTTTGTTCACCTCTGCTCGTTACAGGACGGCCACTGAGTGACTGAGTCATTTCCTAACCTCGTATAAAAGCCCTTCCCGTCTGTGCTCTAATCGCTCAAGTTGCTCTCGACTTATCATCTTTGCTGCTTGATTCTCACTGCTTGCTTACTGTCTACATGGACTCCTACGTCGAAATCTACAACCAGCTACCCACCCTGGGCGAGGCCGAAGCCAAGTTCGTCGACCGCGAAGCGACTTTCTCCAAGCTTGTTCCTTTGCTGGAGAAATATGACTACAACTTTGGTGTGTGTTTGGTGCACGCTCATTGTACGCTCAATCCCGGCGAGAAGATGATTGCCACTGGTCACGTCTCTGAACCTGTCGACGCCAACACTCTCGCTCACCATCCCGTACGCTGGCTCGACGATGGCCGTCCATTCGAGTTCACTGTAGAGCCTACTGTTTCCCCTCCCGATGACCTCATCACGGCGTTCAAGGCGCTTGTTGGCCATATTGGAGTCCTGGGATTGTATTACAGTGCTGGCGTTCGGCCTTCCGACGATCATTTGGAGTTGGAATGGACTGAGGGGCGCAAGAATATCACCAAGATTATTTCTAAGGATGCTAATAATCCTGCCAATATCGAGACAGCCTGGCTCCCTGGAACCAAGAACCCCGTCACAATGTCCTGTGTTATTTATTGTAACATCGCCAAGCCCCGCCCCAATGGTCCTTTGCACGCAGGTACTAAAGGACATCAGGCTGCCGCCTAGTGAGTGATACATTTTATCTATGTACTCATTGATTGATAGGGTGGTTGTAGAATATCAACATCCTGTACGAAGAGATCCATTCACTTTTGCAATCCGCTGTAATATCTGTAAACTGTCTCCGATTTTGCTCTTTATTTCTATCATGTTCTCCTGCGAGTTACGTTCACTACCTCCAATGTCGAACAAAATTTATACCAACTTTTTCTGAAGGGTTGCCAAGATTTCTACTTCAGTTCATTTGCTCTGTATATGTACGAGTACTCGACGTTGTTGTGCATACGACTTAAATGTGATTAGATTCACAATGAATTTCAATTGTTGTCAAAAACTAATACGAAGCAAGTATGTTACAATATACGCACAATTTCCCATTTTAAAAGCAATGTCGTGATCAATGAAGGGTTAATGTGTCAACTGTCAATGGCATGGTGGGGGCACGGTACTTTTGCCGCGCAGTGACGCGCACAGCCGTGCATTGCCGCAGGCCGAGCCCCGGCAGGTGGAATGCAACCCTCGTACCTTCCTGCTCTCGAATGGCTCTCGAGGAAGATTGTAAGCCGTCTTGGGTTTATACACCAGATTTTTATTCAAATCCCTCCAACTAGTTACAAGGCATGTATCTATGTTTAAGCGCACATTAGTTAGGTCAGAAAAAGCAAGATATACATTCATTATTAGTATGCTGGACATGTAACAGCAATTCATGGCCATCAGCGCCATTCTATGGTAGTCCTGCGTCGCTCTCGCGGCAATGGGAGTTTGAAAGAAACGGATGGTCACGAGCCTAGTTATCTGGCCCATGATTGGTGCCGCAGTGCTTGGCAAACGTCCCGGCAGACTCGGCATTAGATGCGGTAATGCGCGGCAATTACGCGGCATTTTCTCCTTGCATGGTGGGCCTCTGGGTTTGATGTATTTATTTCCGCAGATTCTCACGGCCTGAATTGTCTGCCCGATGCTGTTCGAACCCATCGCTGAATCCAACCTTGTCAATCTCGGTGAACAGCCAGACGCCACCTCATTCTCTCTCTCAGCTATCCTTTAAAAATTTTGACCCTCTTGATGACGAACGGAAGGTCCTCTGGCGAGCCATTTACGGCCCCGGACGCGATTTCGACGCTTTCGCTGCGCGCCAATCTGACGAATTCGAAGCCTACAAATTTTGGGCCATGACCGCTCGCGTCAACGGCGTCAGCACTTCGGTTCTAACGCTCCATCGTCATCTGGATCCTCTGTCGGCGCCTCGCGAGGATGTGAGTTCTGCATCAGCAACTTGGTCCCTGTTGGATAAACGTAGCATGTGTTGGCACATCATTCAGATTCCAGAGTACGTGGGAGTGCCTTGACTGTTCAAAAAAAATATTAAAGTTCGACTGGGTTTTTTTGTTTTCTACAGTATATGGGACTCAAATCACCTGGTTCCATCTGGTAAACGCTGCAAGCAGCCGTTTTTATATCAATATGCGTTCACAGGCTGTCTCGGTCGCCCATCCCTCTACATCCATCATGTTCTCAACTTGCCCAACGACGGACGATGTGTTTGATTTGATGGCTCATGCTATTAGTATTCAGAAAGCAAACGGCTGATGCGTCGCATCACAGTCGTCTTGCGGAGTCGCGCGGATGTTTGTCAGTTCATGTCAGTTGCTTCTGACGCGTAGCAACGCGAGATGTGAGCTCCTCATCGTTGGGCATATAGTACGGATGTCAATGTCGAGGACTGACCCCATTCCTTTCCTCGGCTTTCTCATCCTCCCTTCGTTTCTTTTCTCTCTCATTTTCCTTCTTTTTTCTTTCTTTTCTAGGCCCGGGTTGGCCGTTTCTTTCGTTAATATTTATCTATTCAGAATTCATCTGCCATCATGTTATCTCCTCTTTTCTACTTAACTCCATTCTTCGTTTCGTCTGCGCTAGCAGCCAACGACTGGTCAACGCCTTGTCTTTCTGGCGTGTGCGAATACGGTAAGCTTTCATTGGTGTCTGAAGTTTGGTTGCTGATTTCTCTTCACATAGATCTGCCTACGAACACGTCTGCTTCTGGAACTATAAAAATTGTATGCACCTTCCTTCCTTTATAGCTTTTCGATATCTGACGTGTAACTTAAGTGGTCCTCCGATGCATCCGCGATCTCCGACGTTACAACTGCCGCGGGGTGGACAATCCTTGGATGCGCACCAGACACCCTAGAGCAGAACATTCGACTGGTGTGCACAGGCAGCAGCACCGACTGTGTACACCTGTACAGCAATAGCACGACAGGCGCGGTTGGGAAAGTGGTCAGGCTCCCAGAGGCTGTATGTTTCCGAACCAATTTTAGCTCTTGCACCTGCTGATTTTTTGTCTTTGGTAGTGTGGAAAGGGACCATTTGCAGTTGTTACGAAAATGTACAAGTCCCCAGATCAAACGCTGCCTGCATCTCTATCTCGTCGGGCTGTTGGAATGAATTCGACGGTTCAGGGGCTTTCGATCTCGGCCAAATTCTCCAGCGTCAACGCTCCGTAAGTCGTTTATCCACTTGTCGTATATCAAATTCATCTTATCTATGTGCGCAGGTCAACCGCGCCAGTGAATTTCGCGATTCGAGCAGCGAACGTGCCTGGAGCAGGAGGAGATCTTGGAGCAGCTGCACAAGTGCAAAGGAGAGGAAACAGCAGGGTTTTCCGATTCGCTCGCGGAATCACTGATTTTATCGACTCGGCGATTGACGGTACATCTGATTAAATTCAAACACGTAGAAGGTTCAACTAAGCATATCGTCGTAGATATTTCGTCTCTCGATGACTTCAACGTAAACAAAAGCACGACTCTTCAGCCATTCGACATCGACAAATCATTCAATCTCGTCGACCAAAAAATTTCGTGCCCGCCCGTGGACGCCAGCGTGAAGATCGATGTCGACGCGAAGGCGCATGCGGTTGCTTCTATTGGCGTTGCGGCCAGCGGTACCATCCTTCCTCCCAAGGTGGAAAGCTTCGCGGTGATTGCTGGTACGAATTTCCTCCTGCATAAATATTTCAAAGACCGAAATTTTCTTGTGTAGGTTTGAATGCTGAAATTGACGGCTCGGTGACCATGGCTGCGGACGCTTCGGGAAGCTTGGATTCGGGGAAGATCCCACTCTTCGAAGTTGGGATTCCTGGGCTCGATATTCCTGGGTACGTTGTATCCTTCGTTGCCCCTGCCAATTTTTTGACGATCGAAGAAAACAGAATTCTGACAATCGGTCCCTCGTTCAAAGTCGACGCTCAAGCGACGGCCAAACTCGACGTCAACGCGGATGTCACAGTCGGCCTGAGCTATACTATCAACAATGCCCAACTTGTATTCCCTCCGAGTAGCAGTAGCAGCCAAAATAAGGGTGCATTCAATATTGGAGATACACGTACGTTTTCCGATCGCCTTTCGCCTACGGGATTTTTTTTACTGACACTCTGCTTCCCAACAGCCCTCAAGCTATCGGCCTCTCCTAGCGCCAGCGCGTCTGGAACCCTCGAAGCCCATCTCATCCCGTCACTGAACTTGGGAATTTCGGCCCTCGAGGATACTGTTTCTGCGACTATCTTCCTTGAACTCGACGCGAGCGCTGCAATGACATTGAGTGCACAGGCGGACGCGAGCGCGAGTGCAACTGTTGGCAGAAGGGCGCTGCGGTATTGGAGGAATTTGGAGGACGTGAGAGCGCGCCAATTCGACGACGCTGAGGATGGAGATGGTGACGAGGCGTTCCCCTCAGACGATTCCACGACAGGTGCGACCAACGCCTCCACTCATGACCCGGATATCGACACTACTCAACCATCCTTGGACGACGGCGATTCGGGTAATTCAGATAGTTCATTCGACGATTCTGCTGCAACCGACTCTACCGATGGCGATGTGGATGCAAGCAAATCGGACAACACCAGCGGAGGGGACGACTCAGATCCAGAAATAAGTCCCACCGATGCGGGAGATGATTCTGCGGTTACGGACGGTTCCTCAGATTCCTCTGACGATGCAGACAGTGCGGTAGACGACACCAACGAGGGCAATTTGGCCGATGGGACTCCCAATTCGGACGCTGACACATCGAGCGCAACTACGGATCCCAGCACCGACCCAACGTCCACGGATTCCTCTACAGACACCACATCTACTGCGGCAGATGCATCAGTAACCGCCCCAAGCTCAAAAACTCTAGCGGTTTCTACTCAGACGAGCGCATCATTTGGCGGGTGTCTTGAAGTCGATGCGACTTTAGACGTGAATGCTGGCGCCTCTGGGAGCTTCTTCGGCCTCTTTGACAAGTCAACGAAGGTCGACTTGTTCAATAAAAAGTTTGAGGTGTTGAAAGTGAGTCTCCAGCCCCCGCTATTGTATTATCTCATTTAACTGACTCGCTACGTTATGTGTTAGAAATGCTTTGGATCAGAGGCTGCTAAACGATCCCTCCCACGACGGAGGTTGCTCTCGATTTTGCCTCACGGGCGCGCAACATCCATCTCCCTCCCTCAACGACGTGCTTTCGCCCTACAGTGCCCGTCAACAAGTGAAAACACCGGCGAGGCACAACAGAATCTCGTGGACGAAACAGTTGCTGCTTCTTCGTAAGTCCTACTGACATTATCTTTGATTGAATGTGTGCTCATTGTGCAATTTTCCCACAGGATTCAATGAAGGACGCATGTCGCAGATTGATGATCATACTTAAAAGGAAATTGACCTTTTGAGATTTAAGAACGTTGCGGATTAAGGAGTCAGTGATGGAGAAACACAGGAATTATCTGAGTTTTTTTTATAATTTAATAAGATTGTTCAGAAGCTGATCATCGGTGTAAACATATGCTACTGTCAGCAATCAACTCTGGTTCTTAATTTCCCCGAAGGTTGCAGGTGCTAACTGACCGCATTGTTCAAAAACGCAAGAGTTACATGCGGCCTTCGATGTATTCGATGAGAATTACATTTTTTCTATTGATTGTGAGCTGACGGCGTTGAGCTATCTTGCCGATCAATCCCAACTACTTCGTACGCCCACATCAGTCTACAATCAACATTCAGTGAGGTCTGGAAAGCACTGACAGCTACATATGCTTACAGGTTGCGATTTGCGTGATTCTGCACATGCTGCATCGAAATTCGTTGGCAATAACGCTTATATTAGCCATTGCCAAGCCCGCGCTTATACTCATGACTTATGCCTTCCATGAGTTTTCCAACTTCTTGGCCGCTTCGAAGTTTTCAGCAAGCCAACGTTTATCTTTTCTACTTGCAATTTACACCGACACGCCCCCACGTGTCCCTCATCACATATTGGATGAGCGCGCATGCGTGCTCTAATGCGATACACGGTGTTTCCGAAGCTGGAACCGTACACGCGCTCGTGGTATTGTACGTCCACTTGGGTTGTTTCTTTTTCTCTTCGTAGAATGCTTATCGTGTCTCGTCGCAGCTTTTTGAAATCCTATAAATTCGCGGATGTGCGAAGGGATAAAGATTTGTAGGCCGTCCTATCCTTCCTTTGCATCTACACTTTCTCTGCGACATGTTCTCGAGTATTCTCCTGCTTGTCCCTTTCTTTGTCACTTCTGCGCTCGCGCAGAATGATTGGGCTACACCTTGCGTGTCGGGATCTTGCCAATACGGTAAGTCGCCGCTACTAAATTGTTATAAATATGCTCAATAGAGTTCTTCATCAGATCTCCCCGCGGTGAAGGGCGCAGAATCCGGAACGTTGAAGATCGTATGTAGCTAATAACATCTTGATATAAAATGTTCAATACCTGATCTACTTCTTTTATTTTAGTGGGGTGCTCCATCCGTGATCTCCGATATCACACCCGCTGCTGGATGGAAGATTATTGGATGCTCGCCTGATGCTCTTGAACAAGACATTCGTCTCGTCTGCGCTTCTAGCAATGGCCACTGCGGCCATTTGTTCACACACAATAGGCGCGGAGCCGTTGGCAAGATTGTGCGGTTGCCCGATAACGTATGTTCTTACTTCTCGCAAAGTGGAATGTGGCGTAGCTGACCATCCTTCGTGCAGTGCGGAAAGAGCGCCTTCGCAGTCGTTAAGAAGGCTTTCAGGGCCCGAGACCAGTCGATTCCCCAGCACCTTGCACGGGATGTGGCGAACACTACTGTGCAGGGCTTGACGATCACCACTAGCTTCGATTCGGTGCCCGTCCCGTCAGTGGAGATCCTATTTCCTCCAAATGTATTGTATTGACATTTTGTTCAGTGATGGCGGAAATGTCAGCTTCGCTCTCCGCGGTGCGAACTTCCAGGGTGCTGGAGGATCTCTTGATACTACTCCACTCGAGCGAAGGGATGGTCTGAACAGCCGAGGGTGGTTTGATTGGGTTGACGATGTCATCGATGGTATGTTTGATTATTATAGAAAAGAACGGCGATCTGAATTTTTCTTCAAAAGCTATCAAACAACTTGACGAATTCAGCGTCGATAAAAGCACTACTCTGCCCCTCTTCAATGTCAACCAAAACTTCAACATCTTCAATGCACAGGCCTCTTGCCCCCCTCTCACTGCCAGTTTGAGCGTTGATGTCGGCGCAATTGCTCAGGCTACCGCCGCCCTCGGAGTCGCTGCACATGGAACTATCATCCCCCCCGTCGTCAATGATTTCGCTGTCATTGCAGGTAGAGTTTCGAGTCCAAAAATAAGAGCTATAAGCGCTAACTCAAGGACTTATAGGTCTGAACGCTGATCTCGGTGGCACTCTTCATGTACTGGCAACCGCCTCTGGTTCTTTCGATACTGGCAGGAAGCAACTATTGCAAGTCGGCATCCCAGGGCTCGACTTCCCCGGGTATGTAATCCCCTTCAGAAGTCACATAGGCTCGGTGATCTAACTCGACTCCTGTCTTATACGACAGTATTCTTACCATCGGCCCATCGTTCATAGTCGAAGCGCAAGCAACCGGAAGCTTGAATGCCAATGTCGAAGTCACTGTCGGTATTGACTATCAAATCCAAAATGCACAACTCGTCTTCCCAACAAATAGCCAAAATGGCGGAGGCTTCTCCATTGGCCAGACCCGTATGTCCTGCTGTTCTTCATCGCCTTTAAGGATCTAACCTAACTCTTTTCAGCCTTGACTATCTCGGCCAACCCTACTGCCGGCGTTACTGGCACTGTCAATGGGCATCTCATTCCCTCTCTTAACATCGGGATCTCTGCTTTGGGCGACATCGTCTCCGCCGGAGTGTTCCTCAATGTCGACGCCAGCGCCACGGCTTCGCTTAACATCCACGCTGCAGCAAACGCTGGCGTCACTGTCCCCAGAGAGATCGAGGCACGCAGCCCCAAATCATCAGAGTTCGCTATCAGAGGCCAGAACTTGCCAGGACGGGACTTCTTTGCGCCAGAACCAGAGATGGTTGTGCGCTCCATCCAGGAGAGGACCGCCACCGGCTCCTTTGGAGGCTGTTTCGAAATCGACGCCAACCTGAACGTGAATGCCGGCGCCACAGCCGACTTCTTTGGGCTGTTCAATCCATCGAAGACGATCTCACTTTACAATGGTTCATGGGATCTGTACCAGGTAATATCCAGTCAACCTATAGCGATAACGTCTCTAAACGTTTGGATGTAGAAATGCTTTGGATCTGATGCCTCACGCCGAGCGTTACTCGAATCCCGCGACGAGCTTTACGAGCTACTCGAGGCCCGCTCAATCATGAGTCTGGCACCTGAGAAGCGTGCATTCTCCCTCTCGTGCACGGGCTCGACCGACAGCTCTGGCCTGCAGAATCTCATCAATCAAATTGTTACTGCGTAAGTTCGAATCTTCAGCTCAGTTTCCTCTATACTGATTTCCTTTTTTTTAATTAATCTCAGAATCAAGAAATTATGAGATGTTGAAGAAGGTGGCAGGGCCTTAGCAAGAAAGTTATTCTGAAGTACATATTTATCTGATAACAAATGGAAATTGTTTTCACAACTGTGGGTTGTGCCAAGATGTGATCCCGCGGCGCTGACGGTTATGCAACCTATCTTAGCGCAGGAACTTACGCAGACATCGGTCTATGCATTGACCATATAGGGTGTCCTTGTCGTTTCTTATTAATTCCTCCCTCAAAAGCCGTCAACTGAGCCTGCGTCAGAACAATACCCCATTGTAACTCGTCGATATCCCTTGAAACATGAACACTCTCGCTGTAACCGATGTCGTAACTTTCCATTACACCGACAGCGGACCCGCTGAACAGAACGACTATACCACGATTGTTATGGTACATGGCCATAGTTTCCATAGCGGTGAGAGCCGATACTATCTGCTCGAAGGTCTTAAAGGCGCTCATGACCTGTTCGCGTTCGTGTAGGAGTATTTGCACGAATTTTGCCGCTTGCCAATCTCCATGGATTTCGAATCATATGTGTATCTCGTCGTGGATATGTATCGTCAACACCTTACACTCCCGAAGAGAAGCAGATGATAGAAACTGAATCCGCCGAGGAGCATGACGCTTTTCTGAGTTCTCAGGGTGTCCTTCTTGCTCTGTTCGTGGACGGCATAATTCATAAATACTCCCTCCCGGAAGCAGGTGGGGTCGCTCTCTTGGGGTGGTCCATGGGGAATGTGTTCACCCTGGCCGCGCTCTCCGCCGTACACGACGTACCCAAAGATGCTAGGGAGAGACTACAAAGGTATCTCCATACCTACATTTGTTGGGGTGAGTCGATATTTTTTTTAAATCTATCCTCACATGCTGATATGGCGTCAATCTGATAGACGCCGCCAATGTTATTTTTGGCATCGCCATTCCTGAAATAGCTTATTTCCCGCTCTTGGATCCCAGTCTTTCGCCCGAGGAGCGCATCGCCGCGTTCAAGATTTGGGTATCGGGATACTTTCAACATGGAGCAGAATTTTCCCAGATAAACCAGCGTGACTTCGACACTATTCGTAAACCGACTATGACTGTCATGACCGAAGAAGAAGCCAATTCCGTCTTCGACGGCCTCCATGGGGCAGAATTCGATACCCCTCTTATTTCTATAAGAAATATTGACATTACGTTCGGCAAACAGGCGGAGAAGGTGCTCTTTGACCAGGATCTCCGCACCGAACTTTGGCCTCGCCTTAAAATATCCTTTATGTATGCCGAACAAAGTATCTGGCTTGTCGTAGTCGCTATGCGTGAGTTGGAGGGAAGGGCCAAGCAATCAGGGATTTACTATGATGCAATGGACAATGCGAATCATTTCGTGAGTGCTCAATTTAAATGCAGTAAGATCCTCTCTAAACATTGAGTTGTTTTCTTGTTCTCATAGATGATGTGGGATGAACCAGAAAGATTCATGCTGGCCCTGAAAAAGATTATCTTGAGGTCGGAATTGAGGACTGAAGCTCTCGATTTGTCGCCTAGCGCTTAGTTCTATGGTCTATCTTGATTACGAATTTTCAATGTTGCAACCGAGGCATTTCTTGTACAAGACGGTAGTGGAACATGAAGAGTTCGATTATATTGTACGAATGAAGATGTTTCGCCATTTGGGAGTCCTTTCAGAAGCAGTGACAACTCTTCCAGTTAGGGACTTTGCAATTGGCCCATGCGAGTCAACTTTCCTCACTATGTCATTCCTCTCTCAAAACATGCCCACCATCGCCGTTCCAAAAATATTACTTTCCACTACACCGACAGCGGCCCGTTGATAAGGAAGATCAATACACCAATTTTTTATGGCACACGGCCATAGCTTCCATAGCGGTAAGACAATGATGACTCCTCGCAAAAGGTAAGGAATATTTGCTCGAACTCTACCGGCCGTACCGTTTGCGAAGGGATCACGGGCTCTGCACCATGTGTCTCTCGTCGCGGATATTTGGGGTCCACGCTTTGCACGAGCGATGAAAAAGATATGATAATATATGAATCACCTGCGCAGCACGACAAATTTTTGAATTCACAAGACGCCTCCTTGCCCTTTTTAGATGCGATTATTCGAAAACATGCATTGCCAGAGGCAGGACGTATCGCTCTTCTTGGGTGTCCAATGGGAAATGTTTGGGTCTTGGCTATCCTTGCGGCGATCCATGGTTTTTCTCTGGACACAAAAGGAAAGACTCCAGGTATCTGCACGCCTGAATCATTCGGGGTCAGTATCGGCGCTATCCCCAATCTCACGTCGTCTCTGTGAGCAAGATCATTTCGAAGTCTCAATACGGGCATTGAATTTGGCAAAAATTGTAATCCGATACGACAATGCGTTTTCTTCTTGCACTGATCCCTCATATGAGCAAGTATACTTGTACTAATACCGAAAACAAGCGCCCAATCAACGCCACATTTACAAACGCCAGATGACGTCTTATCAATAATTAAAAGAACGTTAGAGAACGTTTCCATACCATAAATGCGTCATGATGAGCTTTACAAGCGCCAAATCGCTCGCCGATTAGAACGCGTCCGAAGGTGGCTCACCGGACAAACGTATACATCAGTAAATTGTGGAGGAAACAGTAATCACGTGTAATCGCTTATAATGGGAACAAATTTGGTGTCAGGACGTATCTTTGGTGTCATTTGTCCA